>JAOTON010001716.1:55000-305000 GCA_034440635.1 Lepas anatifera | reverse complement strand
AGCCAGGCTAGCTTAGGGGCCCGGCTCAGCTCAGGGCCCCCCAGGTTGGCTTATATAGGGTCTCAGAACAGCTCAAGGGACCCGTTTAAGCCTACGGATCCCAGCTCAATGACCCTAGCAGAGTCCAAGGGGCTAGACCAGCTGGGGACCCCAGTTCAGCACAGGGGCCACATATTAGCTGTGGGAGACAAGCTCAGCTCAGGGGCCCAGGTCGGCTGATATAGGGTATCAAACCAGCTCAATGGGCCATTCAAGGCATCGGCCCCCAGCTTAGCTCAGGGACGCTAGAACTGTGCAGGGGCTCCAGACCAACTTAGAGGCCTCATATAAGCACAGGGGGCCCCAGCTTAGCTTAGGGCTCGAATTATCTGTGGGGCCCAGCACAGCTCAGGGGCCCCCAAGTTGGCTGATATAGGGTCTCAGAACAGCTCAATGGACCAACTCAAGCTCATGGCCCCCAGCTTAGCTCAGCGGGTTCTATAATTGGGCATGGGGCGCCAGACTAGCTCAGGGGCTGCTCAGTTCAGCAGAGGGGCCTCATATTAATTTAGAGCCCAAAACTAGCTTTGGCGGCCTAGTTCAGCTCAGGGACCCCAGGTCGGCTGGTGTAGAGCTCAAAAAGCTCAAGAGGCCCATTCAAGCTCATCGCCCTTAGCTCAGCTCAGCGGACTTAATAACAGCGCAGGTGCC
Source organism: Lepas anatifera (assembly GCA_034440635.1). Taxonomy (NCBI): domain Eukaryota; kingdom Metazoa; phylum Arthropoda; class Thecostraca; family Lepadidae; genus Lepas; species Lepas anatifera. The sequence goes on along the minus strand of JAOTON010001716.1, from coordinate 304,310 downwards.
CCAGACCAGCTCAGGGGCTGTTCAGTTCATCACAGGGCGCCTGAGATTAGCTAAGGGCCCAAATTAGCTTTTAGGGGTCTAGATAAGCTCAGGGTCCCAAGTTGGCTGATGTACTGTCTCAGAATAGCTCAACGGTTCCAGCTCAGTGACTCTAAAAGTATTCAGGGATCCCAGACCATCTCGGGGTCCCCAGTTCAGCACAGCGGGCCCCAGATTAGCTCAGATGACCAGATCAGCTTAGGAGCCCGTTTCAGCTAAGGGGCCCCAGGTCGGTCTATATAGCGTCTCAGAACAGCTTAAGAAGGCCACTTTAAGCTCATGGCCCCCAGCTCAGCTCAGGGGCCGTATAAGTGAGCCCCAGATAAGCTCAGGATTCCCAGTTTAGCTCTGAGGCCCTCCTAAGACCAACACTTAGCGGCACTCGCGACGCTAATTTTCGGCCCCTCCCCGATTAGCAGTCAGGGGCCCCTGGGCCTTATTACCGGGGACTCTTAGACCAAAACTGAGGGGGCCCTGAGTATAGCTCGGAGCTCCTAAGACAAATTCTCGGCAGCACCTCTGAGACTACCTACCGGACCCCCAGACTTGCTCTCGGTGGCCCCAGACATAGAGTCTCAGGGGCATCCAGGTCAGATCTTGGGGTCCCCTAAGACTGACTTTCGTGGGACCCTGGGACTGGCTCCCGATAGCAATCTGAGACTAACACTGGGGCACCCCTGAGACTAACACTCAGGGGGTGTCCCTGAGACTGAGCAATTGGTGCTTCTGAGACCTACTCTAGGAGGCCCCAGATTAGTCCTCAGGGGTCTTAGGCCAACTTGGAGCCCGTGAGACCAAAACTCGGGAGAACTTCTTGTGATTACTCTCAGAGCCCCAAAATTAGCTCTCGGATGCCCCTGACACTGACTTCGGGGGGAGGGGCCTCTGAGACTAGCTTTTGAGCGCTCCCCGAGGCTGATTCTTGGGGCCCCTTAGACGAAAACTTGGGGGACAACCTGAGGCCAATTCTCGAGGGCATCCAAGATCACCTCTCCGCGGCCCTCTGAGACCGTCACTCTGCTGCACAAATGAGACTAACTCTCGGGACTCCAGATGATCACTCGGGGCCCCCTGAAAGTAAATATTGTCTCCTGAGAGAGGCACCCTTGAGACTATGAGGGGCCCCTGAGACCAGCACTTGGCGGCACTCATGACACCAATTCTCGGGCCCCATATTAGCTTTCGGGGCCCTTGAGAGAAAGCCCCCTTAGACCAACACTGGTGGGGTATCTGATAATAACTTATCCCGAGATTAGTTCCCAGGGACCCCTGAGACCGACTCCCAGGGGCCCCCTGAGAAAGACTCTCGAGGGACCCCTTAGACCGATTCTCAGGGGGCGGGGCTTCTGAGGCTGACTCTCGGGGCCCTGAGACTGACTCTCGGGGCCCCTGAGATCAACTCTTGGGATCCTCTAAGACTGACTCAGGGGCCCTTGAAACCGACTTCTGGGGGCCCTGAGATAGACTTTTGGCCCTGAGACTAACTCTCGGGCCCCCTGAGACTATATATGTCGTGGCCCCCTGAGCTCGACTCTCGGAGGCCCCCTGAGACCGACTCTTGGGGGTCCCCTGAGACTGACTTCCAGGAGCCCCCTGAAACCGACTTTGGGGGTCTGAGACTTAACCTCGGGGGTGGGAGGCTGAGACCGACTCTCGGACCCTCTGAGACAAACTTTCGGGGGTCCCTTGCGACCAACTCTCTGGGGCCCTGAAAACCAACTTTCAGGGGGCCCCTGAGACCACCTCTCGGGGGCCCCTAAGACCAACTCTTGGGCCCTTAATGCTAACTATCGGGGCGGAGGGCCCTGAGACCGACTCGGGGCCCCTATGAACCAATCTTGGGGCCCCTGAGACTGACTCTGGGGGCCCCCTGATCAGAGAATCCTTTAGAGTGCTTACGATCGGCCCAAGGGCGGGGAGGGGTCTGCGAACCCCTTGGACTCTCCTTGGCTACTCTACTGGTCCCAGTCCATCTAAGGGGGAGGGGGAGGTGGGGGGGGGGCAGTTCTGCACAGTGGGTCATAGATTAGCTCAGATGACCAGATCAGCTTAGGAGCCCGGCTCAGCTCAGGGGTCCCAGATCGGCTTATGTAGCGTCTCAGAACAGCTCAAGGAGGCCACTTCAAACTCAGCTCAGGGGCCATATAACTCTGGGTGAGCCCCAGATAAGCTCAGGAGCCCCAGTTTAGCACAGGGGGCATCATATTAGCTTTGGGGGCTCAGCTCAGCTCAGGGGCCCCCAGATCGGCTTGTATAGGGTCTTTGACTAGCTCAAGGGGTCCATTCAGGCTGATGGCTCCCAGTTCAGCTTAGGGACCATGCAACAGTTCAGAGGGGCATAAACCAGCTCGAGGGACCTTAGATTATCCCAAGGAGCCCCAAGTTAGCTCATAGGACATCAGAGGTTAATTCAGGGGCCCCTGAACAGCTCAGGGGCCCCAGGCCGACTCATAAGACCTCAGATCAGCTCAGGAGTTCAGGCCAGCTTTATAAGAGGTTTTCCGAGCAAGCTATACGGTCCGTTTGGGTTTCTTGTTTTATGTTACAGTTGCTGGTATTTTCATATCAATACCACTTTTCTGTGGGGGCCCCCACAGAAAAGTGGGGGCCAGTGGCCCCCCTGGCCCCCCGGTTCCTACGCCTATGATGATTACCCCATAACAAGGTTAGAACAAAGTCTTGAGCCTGCCTTGTACGCAACCGTAGCCTTCCTACAAGAGCGTGACGAGATTAGAACCTTGCTTACACAACCGCTTTACCAGTGCGTAACGGGGAGGGAACAAGAGTGTTGTAAGGCTTCTTATAAGGGTAAAACGAAACTCGGATTACGTCTTCACAACAGCGGCAGATCCCGGACTTCATTTCGGGGGAGGGGAAGCTTGGGCGCTCGCGCCTCCCCAGCCATAGTGTCGGGACAGCATCTGACTACGCATTTACTGTAGGCACTCTGACATTTCATGGTGTGGAAGAGGGCTTGAGCCCTCTTAGCCCCTCCCCTTGTACCTACCTCTGCTTCAAAAGGAACTTTTCAGTCTCTATGCGAAACGAAAGCTAAAGCGTTTTCTTGCCCCAAATGCAACCGGAAGACCATCGGTAGAAAAATGGTAAGCATTAAGCCACCTCTCAAGCAAGAAAATAACCCGCACGTTGTCTTACCCATACCGGTAAAACACAGCATCACTCATCAGGCACCGATCCAGGGGGTCAGTTGGGGAGACCGCCCCACCCGTTGGGCTGAGTTTAAGCATTGCAAGGGACTCCCTTGCGGTGGAGCCCACCAGTGATGTCTGATGGAGTTTCCGGGGGAACCCAAATGCCAACTGAATTTTGGCCCAGGGTGCTCAAGAATTGGTATCAGGGATCCTCAAGAGTTGGTCATGGGGTCCTCAAGTGTTTTTATTGGGGGCTCCAAATATCAAGAGCGTTTCCGATGTATTGGTCTCGGGCCCCTAAGAGTTGATCTCGGGGCCTGCCAATATATCGGGGGCTGCAAATATTTTTGCTCTACAGACCTAGGGTTAACACTTAAAAAAACGTTTCCGGCCTTTGGGGGTGGGCCAAAGGATAGTTGCCCCCCTTCCGGCGTTTGGGGGTCATGGCCAGATTGCCCCCCCTGCGCCAGCCAATAATCACTCACCTGTTTTTGAGAATCTGAAGTATCTCCTGCATATCCTCGAGCTCAGCTACCCGGCGTTGTAAATCCTTGTACTTAAAATAACCCTTTGTACTGGCCTGCGCATGGCTCCTTCCCCGTGCACTCCCTTCCCCCTCCGAGCGCAATAATAATAATTGTTCGGGTTTAACAAAGCACCAGTTGCCAAGGTTATACGGCGTCGTGGAAAATCCTTCCAGGAGGGAAGAATTTTGGGGATCAGATCAACTTATTCAGAGGCTCTGCCGGGACTTCAACCCGGGACCTATGGCCAGGGGCGTTGCCACGGAATTGTTATTGGGAGCAATGGAACACTGACTGGCAATGACCGGAAGGGGGCTGGGGGAACATTCTGAGTATTTTCGCTGGATATGAAACAATTACGACCGTACAATTCACCAACGCATCTATGGTGATTCACGCAGGTAAAAGAAAATGCAAACAAATTAAATGGCGGTTCAATTTTCTTAACACGCGCCCCTCTGCGGTCCCTTGCATGACGCGCCCCGCTCGGGAGGGGGCGTTTTTCGCCCCCGTATCTAGTTCCCCACGAAAGCTAAAGGAAAATTACGGGCGGCGTTCGAAAGCTCTTGGCAAGACGAAGACAATTTATAAGAATAATTTTTATGTTAGGTCAATATTGAGGTCAGCATAGGTCAAAGAATGCCCCATAGGCTTACAACAGAGCAGTGTACGTTTCCCTCTCTAGATCTGCCCTCAGGGGAGCTAGAGAAATTTTTATACATCATTGGGTTCCTCTCATCGCGGGAAATCGAATGATGTATAATATGACCTTGCTAAAGCAAATAGTCAAAATGACCTGACCTCGACCTAGGTCAGGGTCACAGAGTGATCTGGTCTGGTCATGTTGCATATCAATAGACTCCCCGCGACAATATAAGCATAATGCAAGCCAAATGGGAGCTTTATCTCAATTAAGTGAGAAGTTTTTTTCTTAACTTTAAATTTATTTTAAAAGATGTTCAGGCATAGCACACACATCCGAAAACACGTCAAATCAATAGCTTGGGCGACGTAAACGTGTCAACAACTCCCCTCCTAAACACCGGAGAACGTGGTCTTGAGGTAGGAACGTCTCCAATCCATAAAGGCTTCCATTTTTCAATATGTTTTGGCAAATTGTTTCTTTTTTTGGCAATGGCACCTTCAGTTTAACAAAAGCTCGATATTTCCTCTCTAAGATGATCTAGACTAGGCTCTGGGCTATCTTTATACCCCAATTTTTCTTTAATTATATACTGCTTTGTTAAAAGCAAGATCAGATTTACAATCGGTGGGGCCTTAGGATTCCCAATAAGCACAGTTTTACTGCTGACAAAATCGTTGGCTAAATTGAATTTGGATTTCAGTAACGGCAATACTCTGTCCCAAAGTGGTTTAACTAAGTCACAGTTAAAGAAGAAATGATCGAGATCATCTACCTGGAAACAGTGGGGACAAAGTTGGCTCCCAGTTATCCCACGAGTCGAAAGAAATTTTCTTGTGGGAATGTATCGGTGAATAATGCGGAAGTGTAGGGATTGAAGCTTTGTTGAGATACAACATTTATAGGGAATTTCAAATATTTGGCGCCAGCTTCCTGGTTGGAGCCCTCTTTGCTCCCATTTATGTACGGCTGAAGGAGTTTTGTTTTCAACCTGTTTATTGTAGAAATGTCTAGTCCTGCAATGTCTTATGGGGAGTATTTTCTTATTTGAATCGATAAATATTACCTCATTTTCAAAATTCTGGTCAATATTATTTCCTGTATTTCGCAAAGCCACCCTCCAATCCACGGGAATAGCAGTTTTAAGTGATTGTAACCTCAGGAAATTTGTCCTTAGTTGGGGATAGTTTTGTCTTATTTCATCCAAACTCATAAAATTTCCGTCCTCTTGAACAACATGGTCAATGAGTTTGATCCCGGCTGCATAGAAATTTCGGTAAAATATGGGATTTTTATTAATAATGAGCTGGTAGTTATGCCACAAAGGTTGTAACCGGATTTCGGTCCCACCAGTAGTGTCAAACTTGTTCAACATTTGGAAGGTTCGGATCGCTTCTTTATAGAACTTCGGTATTCGCTGCTTTTGAAGGAAAGACGAGCATTTATGAATCCGTAAAAGGTCATTTAAATCAAAATCTCCAAGTCTGGATTGGAGCAAGCGCCTCCAGTCTGATTCCGGATTGGTAGACATACGTTTTACCCAGTTCATCCTAAGTGCAGCGCAAAATTTTGAAACATCCACCGCATTCAGACCTCCGTGTTCAATACTCTGACACAGAACTTGCTTCGCTACTTTCGGAGGTCTGCCACGCCAAATAAACTTCATTATGAGACTTTGTATGCGGCACAAATCTTTCTCGGCGATAGAACAGTAAGATGCAATGTAGACAAGTTGCGAAGTCAGAAGGGATTTTGTTACAACTATCTTTCCTTTGATTGTTAAATTCCGTTGAGACCACATGTTTGTTAAGCTTGTTATCTTTTTGACCACGGGTGACACGTTATCCTCCTGGCACTGGGCTGTAGCGCTAAACCACGCCCCAAGAATCTTGACCTTAGTCACAGCAGAGATGCCGGCGATAGAGTCACCCCTGCAGCGTAAAGGTCCTAACCACATTATATTACTTCTACTAACATTCAGTTCTAGTCCGGAAATCTCTTTGAATTTTGACAGCAAATAGAGAAGGTTTCGAACCGAATGTTCATCAGACAAGAATACGGTCGTATCATCGCAGTATTGAGTCATTTTTATCTCTACATCATTGATGGTAATTCCTTTAATTGTTTGAGAGTTCCGAATTTTAATAGCCAGTAGCTCAACAGCAATGTTAAAGAGTAGACTTGAAATAGGAGACCCTTGGAAGGTACCTCTCGAACATGGAAACCATTCCGAGGTAAAACCATTATTGATAACTGTGAGGTAAGCATCATTATAAAGCATACGTATCCAAGATATAAAATCTGGGCCAAAGTTAAATGATTCTAGGGAGTAGAATATTAGGCTATGCTCAAGGGAATCAAAGGCGTGCTGGTAATCCAGTGCCAGTAGGACACCAGGGATGCAATCCATATCACAGTATTCAATCACGTCGTTTATTAACCTCAGATTATCGCCAATAAGCCTTCCTTTTATGCTTCCAGACTGGTTTCTGTGGACAATTTTATCAATGACTCTTGCAAGCCTCAGGGCCATAACTTTGGATATAAGCTTGTAAACGACGTCGAGTAAACAAATAGGTCTTTTGTTCTTGAGTAAAAGTTGATCGCCCTTTTTTGGGATGAGGGTGATTATTCCACGTCGGTGCGTAATGAATAATTTCCCTTTTTGCCTAGATTCATTAATGTACTCGATTATTATCTCTCCCAAATCGTTCCAAAAGAAACAGAAAAATTCAGCGGTAAATCCTGATATGCCAGCTGTTTTGTTTTTGGCCATTCCGTCAAGTGCGAATTTTGCTTCTTCCATCGTTATCGGCCCTTCACACGAACGTCTTTCATTTTCCGATAAACGTGGGTCATTTTGAGCCAATGAAAACTGTGAAAAATTAGGGGACGCTGTGCATTTTGATTCGTAAATATTTCCGAAGTATGATGTGCACTCATCGAGAACACGTTTATTCCCATGGATAATGGTACCGTTATTAGCTTCCAATGAGGATATGAGCTTTTGAGAAGCCCTGGTCTTCTCATAATTAAAAAAATATGAAGACGGCTTTTCGCCTAGTTCGGTCCAATCAAGCTGAGATCTGGCAATAGCGGCTTTACCACGCGATTCCTTTAGAGCATTAAGTTGTGATCGAACCGCCTCGTATTTAGCAATTTGGTTTGGCGAGGCATCTACGGCAAGCTTGATTTCAAGTTGGTTTAACTCATGGTGCAAATTCTTTTCTTCTTTGCGCAGTTCGAATTTTATCTGCTTTGATCTTTTAATAGATAGGACACGAATGTTACTGAGGAGTAGCTCAACTAAGATACCCTTATCATGGACATCGTTGTATACACCTACGCGGTCTTTCGCGAAACTTATTTCTCTGTGAACGTCGTTCAAATGATCTTCATTACTTAGCAAACTGTTATTGTAACGCCAAATTCCGGGGCCTCTCTGGTTATTGCTGAGCTCTGCGCTAAAAACGACACAACTATGATCACTTAAAATTCCTGCCTCGATTGTAGAGTTTGTCAAGTTATTCAGTAGTATGTTTCGGCTCACAAAAACGAAATCAATACGTGACTGCTGCATGGAGTTAGTACGACGCCAGGTATACTGCCTAGATTTAGGATGCTTAACCCTTGCCCCGGTGGCGGGTACGAGCCACCTTCGCCCTGGTGGGGGGGCTAAAAAAGACCCCCACGATCTCAAAAACTAAGAGAGCTAAAAAAGCGCAAAACGGCAATCGAAAGCTCTTCGAAAATGATATCGAAAATACTTCGGTCATTTTTCTTGTCAGGTCAATATCAAGGTCACCAGAGGTAAAAATAGGTCAAAATCGCTAATATGAGGTGTACTAAGAAAACCTCCTATATCTCAAAAACTATGATAGCTAGAAACATTTTCTAACACCATTCGAAAGCTCTTGAGATGCGCTTTCATCACAGTGGCATTCATTTTCGTGTCAGGTCAAAGCCTAGGGAGCTACAGGTCACTAAATATTGGGCATATTCTTGGGAATGTCCATAGCCACCCATGCATAAAGGCGTTTACTTTTTCGCTAATAGCTTCCAAACCAAACAAGATACAGCCATAGTTTATGCACCATTGCAATCCTCTCGTCAATACGAATCGAATGATATATGATATTGCTATGCCAGGTCAAATTTAAGAATTTGACCTGACCCAGGTCAACAGTCTGACCCAACTTGACCTGGTATAGTCATGATTTATATCATTTGACTTCCAGTGACTATACAAACACTTCGGTGACAAAATAAAAGCTCTATCTTAGTTTATTCAAAATTTATAGGGGAAAACACCAAAAAATGCTTATTTGACCTAAGGTGACCTTTTAAAGGTCACAAGTAAAAATTTTGGTATCAGCTTCAGAAATGGGCTAAGAGCAAGTCGCAACCGATGTTTGAAGTTGATTCCATCCATACTTACTGAGAAAAGCTCATTTCGTGATTTTCCCCATGCATTGTCAATGGGGAGGTCATGCTCTGCACATGACCTTAGGTCACCAATATCAAAAATCCCGGAACAAATGTTGTAGCTCCTGGTGGGCCCAAGATGTGGTATGAGTTTCAACTTGATCGATTAACCCTTCTTTTAGTTATGCCGTCCTAAGTATTTTTTGAGGTGAGGTCACTTCACCTGACCTGGTGACCTGACCTGATATGACCTTGAGCCAAAATTTTCAGGAAAGATGTAAAAATGATGAAGGAATAGCTAGACCAAGTTTGGCGGCGCTGCGCGCCGCCGTTTTTTGGTCACTTCGGAAAAACCCGAGGGGGGTCTAAAAAGACCCCCCACCCGGGCGAAGGTTAAAACGCCACGAATCTTCGAGCGAAAATTCATCTAAGATGTTAGATAACTTAATAGAAGCTCTAGTGTTTCTATAATTATTGTTGCTAGTGTCCAAAGCGTCCATTTTTATATTGAAATCCCCCATTAGAAGGGTTTTAGGAGTTCCAAAACAGGAGAGAATATCTCTAACATCTTCCAAGAACTGACATTTGGTATTCTGATCATCTACTGCTGGAGCATAAACTCCTATCAAAATAAATGGATTAGGGATTGCTGATTGTTTTAAGCATACGATGCGCCCTGAATTGCAATATGTTAGTTCGCTGAACTGATGATTCAAATCCGGCGATATTAATACTGCTACGCCCGACTGACCCCGTCCCGGATCATGGGAGAAAAATATTTTACCACTCCATTCGCATTGCCAGGTGCTTTCGTCATTAGGTTTCGAATGAGTTTCTTGCAGACAAATTATACTCTGTTTATAATTAATTCGCAGATGCCGGAATATGCTCCTGCGCTTCACTCGATCTCGTAGACCTCTGACGTTAAATGACACTACGGAAATGCGATCTATGCTATCACCATTCTTAATCACAGGTATTCGATTGAGAGGAAGCATTGAGCATGCTATGATAACGAGAGGAATTGACTAATATTATGTCGGTACTTCGTAATATAAACGTACATTTAATATGATGACCACAAGACCCGTTCTCCGGTGCAATTTCCGTTATTAGTCTCAACACATGTACACCGTATTGTACGCGATGGTTAACAGGCACACTGAGATTATGATGCCATATTTGAGAACCCCATTCAAAGCCCACCCCTCCCTCCCCTCCCACACCCTCCCCTCCCCCGCACGGTCGCGACCTTGACCCAGACATGCGGACTCCCGGCGCTCGACCCGGCCCCCGGGCGGCGCCTGCCGATCAGCCGGTCACACGAGACTTAGAATACGGTGATAGGAAAGCCAAGTGGAAAACAATCATAATTGGAGGACAGTGAAGAATAAACAATACGGTTCAACGAACAAACTCAATAAATAACTTTTACATGTGAGCAATGCGATTTCAGGTGTAATGGTGTTTATAACTAACAAACCTAATGAAAGACGCGCGTTATAAGCTACATGACATTACATGACGCGGATCCTTATAGCTATAAAGTTAAATTCATGGGTTATTGTAATGGCTGTTACTATTTTCCTAGGCTTATATAGTGTATCAAGATTGTCCTTAGCGTCAGGGACAGCACCAAAGCGAACAACAAACTACTAATTGCCTGTGCTGGTAAGTTCATGGAACGGAGCAAGACAAAACTAGGCTGACTGCGGCAGCGTTTAAAGTATCAATCTTTCACATTACCTGTAGCAATACATGAGTTAGCGCTCTACAAATCAAACCAGTCAAAGATTTACGGAGTCGTATTACTGGGTGGTACGACGGAGACTAGCATGTTGTCGGTACGATTCTTATTTAAACGTGAACCTGAGTAAACAGAAGATATAGCTTTAATATAGTTACACTCAAACCGACTATACAAAAGGAACAATACCTTCAAGTACTGAAGTCCTTCAACGGATAGTTCCAGTCACTCGAGTTCTGCGCCGTCGGGGCGACGGGGCAAAGGCGCGCGAACCTCCGTAAAGCACCGCACACGCTCCGGGCGGCACCGGCTTCACCAGCCCTGAACAGAGCCCTTAGAGATGCCGCGTAAACGCAGCACTGGAGAGCGAACGCGGTGCAGGCGGCGGCGGCGTAGGCGGCGGCGGCCGCGAAGCAGGAGGCGGCAGTGGCGTAGGCGGCGGCGGCCGCAAAGCAGGAGGCGGCGGTGGCGCAGGTGGCGGCGGCCGCGAAGTAGGAGGCGGCGGTGGCGTAGGCGGCGGCGGCCGCGAAGCAGGAGATGGCGGCGGCAGTGGTGGCCCTGGGGCCAGCTGCTCCCGTGGGGACGGCACGTAACCGTCGTGTTGGCGTCGCTGAGAACCACGAGAAGGCAGTGGGAAACTTTTTCCTCCCAGAAGACGACGGAGAGTTTCCTGGTCCGGGACTCTGATGTTTCTGCCTCGTGGTTCAGTACGGCAGAAGACGACACCGCCCCTCGTGAAGACGGAGGTCACCAGGTTGCCGTTGCAGGGGCGTCGTGCTTGTAGAAGCTGGTTGTAAATGGTCTTGTTCCCCTCAGAGAGCGACTCGGTGATAAAGATGGGTGGTGGCTCCTGGGCGAGACGGCCGTCAGGCCCTCGGCGGTTGATCTGGAGTTTGGACTCGAAAATCCTGTTGCGAAGGTTTCGACGCACAAATCGACATATCACCTTATCACTGCTTTCCAGGCGGTGAGCGATGCTTATGTCGGAAGCGGACATGCAGAGACCGGGAATGCGCTCGTTTAAGGTGTTCACGAGTCGCTGCTCGACGTCTTCGTTGTGATGACGCGCCTCAAATGCACGGCTTGTGAAGATGAGGCACGCTTGGCGTCGGTTACTATCCATGTTTTCCAGCTGTCTGGAGGGCTGATCGTTAGTCTGCTTTTGCTGCTTCAGCTCGGCATGGAGCTGTTTAATTTCGATATCCTTGTCATGGAGCTCGGACTCCATGATGCCCAGTCTACGTTCCACTCCCTCGAATTTGTTTTCCATAGCTTGAATGATTTGGGCACTGCTCGCAGAACTCATCTCGCTCATCATCACTTTGAGTGCCTGCAGCGTTTCGTTGTCGAAGTGCACGCCCCCGGGCGGCTGTGGCGCGGAAGCACTATCGGCCCCACTCCGACCGGCCGGAGGCCGGTCACGTGACTCCGCCTGCAGCGGAGACTTGGCGGGACGCTTGGCCTGGCGAGACTGCTGCAGACGAGACCCCATCTCAAGCACAGACAGCTGTCTGGTTCGCTTCGACACTAAAGGGGTGTCATATCCTGGCGTTACACAGTCAGAAAGAGCACAATCATCCCCACTTTCGGAGCCGCTCATATTGTTCTGCTCAGTAAGGAAGTGTGGCCACAGCTTGAGGCGGAATAAGAGCGCAACACTTACTGTTTACTTGCGGACAACATGATCCACTAATAGTTCTTCCAATAATGTCACATTCGCAAGCACGCACAACATGTCACTGTAGGTAGGTCACTGTAGGTTTTTATAATACTGCACCACCCGGGAGCACGAGCGAGGTCGCACCGACTAGCCGGCCATACGGGCGGGGCCGGGCCGGAGCGAGCGCAGGCACAACCGACCTCGTCGGGGTCAGCGACCAGACTGATTAAGTGAGAAGTTATTGGCAAAACAATCACTCTCTGCTCCCGTGACCTGATATGATCTTTGAGAGGTCAGATGCTCGAAAACTCTACTTTAAGGTCAAGATCATGGTAAGAATAGACAGTTTGAGGATTTTCAGCCTTATCTATTCAATATTTCCTGAAAACGAGTCCATTCTATTTTTCACCATAGACTTATAATGGGGTGACCAAAAAATTGAACCCACATTAGGTCACCAATAGGAGAGAGCGGGGAGAGTTGTATCATGGACAAGTTGTATCAGAGCGATTTTTTCCAAAATTATCCAAGAGATAGCGCTCCCGACACGACCAGATGATGCGGCAAGCGGTCCGCCATCTTTCTTTATACTGCCGTCTGCTTGGCTTGGCGGGTTTCGTGATGAGTGCAGAAAATGTGTTTTCGGGGGTGTCATTCTGTAAAATTTCGTCGTAAGGAAATGTGTGTTTTTGTCATTCAGATGATCACGAATCGGAAGGATCGCTGTAGCAGTGGTAAGGGTAGATTCTAAGGCTTCGTGCGTGAGAAGGATTTTCTCGGCTGGCCACTGGTTGTTGAGCAAGAGGACGTTTTTTCCAATGTGGGGGGGGTGGTACATGTTGTATCAAGGCCAGGTGGGGTATGTTGTAACAGTGATACAACTCACCCCAATGTTCATGCAGCTCATTAGGGGTGTCGCCACAGATTCGTTTTTCCAAAAACACTATATTGTCACATGTAGCCACAACGAAAAATAGGTAAAATATTTGTGATGCAAAAAGTGCGGGTCAGGATAAGTGCAAGACGCGCTGATGGAATGAAAGCAAAAACAAAAATTAAAGTCTAACAATTCCTGTGACGAATCTAAGATTTTGTTAGGGGGCAGGCTCTGAGGAGGGGGAGGGGCGCCGAACCTGGGGGCACCGAATCTGAGGGCGCCAATTTACCACCCAATAGGCGGCCAGTGTCGAAGAAAAAACGCATTTAAAAACGTATTTGTAAATGCTTATTTTCATGAAAGCAGCCTTTCAGTGAAACATGTTCACGTTTACCATCAAACATATTTCGGGCCGGCAAGGTTTTGTCCAGAACGTAATGACTGGTAAATTGGTAGAAAATGCTGGACTGATGCTAACTGAAGCACCATAAGCAAAAAATACAGCTAACTTCGGTCTTGAAGAAAACTGAGGTGTCGTATCGACCACATCCACATATCATAGTTGTCTTGGCTAACGCTGGGTCCCTACAGAAACCCCGATTGACGCTACATTAAGCGCAATTAACAATGAATACAGTGAACTTAAGTCCTGACGAAAACTAAGGTGCCGTATCGACCACCTCCACATATCACAGTTGTCTTGACTAACGCTGGGTCCCTACTGAAATCCCCTATTGACGCTAACCTAAGCATCAGAGGCCGCAGAGCCTCTGCGGGCCTGGGCCTCTGAGTTTTTGGTGGCTACTCTGAGCTGATATTGAGTCCCCTCAGTTGATCTGGGACCGCTTTAGATAACCAGGCCCTCACACTGAACTTGAATGTGTCGCCACTGGAGCCTTCTGAGTTTTTCGGGTTCCCTTAACTGGTGAAGGGCCCCCTCAACAGATCCTGGGCGCTCTGAGTTAATTTTGAGCTATCTGAGAGCGAGTTTTCAGGTTGCCCCTGGGCTGTTCTGGGACTGTGAAAGAGTATTGCACAGGAGCTTACTGGCTTGACCTTAGATCCTTTGCTGCTTTGGCCCCCTAAGCTAAAAATAATCCTGCAGGTGAAATTATTGTGGCAGCCATGAACTGGGTCTAGGGCCCGTGATAGGATTTACTTAGGGGCCTCTGGTTTGGTCATAGAGCCCCTAGCTTGATTAGTCTCCCTTGAGCTGGCAAGGGCCTCCCTGGGCTGGCATTGTGTTCGTTTAACCGATATAGGCCCCTTCAGCTTGTTTGGGGTCCGTTGTGCGTATCTGGGCCCCATGAGTTCGTCAAGACATCCAGCTAGTCTGGCCATCTTAGTTTGTATGGGCCTCCTGAGCTGCTTTGGGGCCCCCTCAGCGTGTCTAGACCCCATGAGTTGAAGGTTGGTCCCCTGAGCTAGTTTTGGCCCCCTGAGCTTATTTAGGACCCGTTTAAATGAGTCGGCACCCCACGCCGCTTACACAGCTCATTAGGGATGTCGCCACAGATTCATTGTTGCCAAAAACACTATATCATCACAGGTAGCCACAACGAAAAATTAGGTAAAAATATTTTTGCTGCAAAAAGTGCGGGCCAGGATAAGTGCAAGACAGGCCGCGCTGATGGAATGAAAGCAAAAGCCAAAATTAAAGTCTAACAAGTCTCGAGAAGTTATGGCCACATCCCCACCTGCGCTTCACAAATTCGAGGCACACCCCTGCTCGCCCACCGCCTCCTACTTCCCACGTCCATGCAATTCATCTGTATCCCTGAAACAACCCTTCCCGTAACTATTGTGAGAGGATTACTTAGTAAGTCCTAATACGTTTACTAATACTAATACTAATACGTTTAGGCTTTTCAGATTGAACAGTTGCAGATTGAACAGACTTTAGCCCTGGCTTAAGTCTGCTGGTACCTAGTCAAGAATTTGCCCGTTTCGACGCATTGTGTTGGCTTCTTTGTTCTAAACGGGTCACTTACACCTGGACGGTTGATGTTTCGTTTGCGTTTTTTTGTCGCCATGAATTTCGTACTGCATTGGCCATAGTTTGGTGCAATAAATTGCAAGTTAAGTTTATAATTAATTTTAAATCGTTGAAGGTTGTTCCCACGGCCATAATCAGTAGCAGGCACAGTCTTCGAAAAGTGACACACTGATACAACTTAACCCACCATGTGATACAACTCACCCAACCGGTGGGGTAAGTTGTATCAAGTGAAAAGGTCCATTCGCCGGGCAGTAGGAGACAAACCAGTAAAGATTAAGAAACAAATCTATCGACAAAAGGAAGCCAAAGGATGCAGCTACGAGATGGCATTGAAATCACGAGGCCATCCTAAGTAGTTACGAAATTAATGAACCTGGAGTAAAAACTGATACAACCCACCCCACCTTCCCCTATCGAAATTCCGAGATAGCAGATTTGTAGACCCTAATGACATTATCGTATTGTGGAAGTTTCAACCTGATCGGTTCGCTAATGTTCCCTGGGCGCTGCTTCAAACTCGTAATTTTAGGTTTTGAGGTCGGGTCACTTGACCCTGAATAGCCCCTTGACCTGACATGACCTTAACTAAAAAAAATTGGTCAGATGTGTAAAATTGATCAGGTATAAGGTACCGTAAGTTTCGTTGTTCTGCGTCTCTCCGTTTTTGGGCTATCTGGGAAAAACCAGGAGGGGGCGAATTTCGCCCCCCCAGCGGGGCGCGTGTCAACCGACATTCCCCCTCATTCACGAGTAGAGAGGACGCATCCCTCCCCTTCCCACTTTCGACGTTGATGCTCATGGTTCATAAGACAGGAACACAAGCTACGGTGTCGCAATTCGTACATGTCCTCAAGCTCTGGTTTCAGGGGCCCCGAGAACTTATCCTGGGAGAGCGAAATAATAATTATTTGGGTTTATCGACGCACCAGCTGCCAGGGTCATATGGCGTCACCAACTATTTCCCTATTGGAAAGGTTTCTCGGGAGCCAGCTTGCTCCTTGTTCAGAGAAGCTGCCGGGTATTGAACCCGGGTAAGCTGCCTGGAAGGTCAAGGCTGACCACTCCACGCTGCCCACTCCACTACCGCTCCACAATCCCGGATGTTAGTCTTAGGTGGCCTCCAGAGAAATGGTATCAGAGGTACCGCCGAGCGTCAGTCACAGTCCCCCAGCCCCACCGAGAGGCATAATCTCGAAAGCCTCAGAGAGTTAGGCCCAGCGATACCCCAGACGTTTGGTCTAAACAATATCTCGGGAGTCAATTTCAGAGGTCTCAGGGGTCCCCTGAGAGTCGGACTCAGAGGGTACCCGGGCGTCAGTCTCAGGGACCCTGAGAGTCAACTTCCGGGCGCCGTATATCTCAGAGGTACCCCAAGCATCCGTCTCGGAAGCCCCGAGAACCAGTATAAGAGGATCCTCGGAGATCAGTCTCAGAGACCTCAAAGAGCCAGTCTCATGGGGCTTCGGAGAGCTAATTTGGGTGCACCATATTAGCTCTCAAGGGACTACTTCTCAGGGTCATGGGCCTGAGACGTAGACTGAGGCACGCCCCCGAGTGAGGGTTTAAGGAGGCCCGAGTCAGTCTGAGAAAACTGGAAATAGTTTTTATCATGGGTTTCACTGAGGGTTTGTCTTACCTCCCCCATCCCAGCCCTCTGAAAACGTATCTCAGGAGCCCCGAGAGTTGGTATCAGGGGGTTACGACTAACATTGATTTCAAAGGGAACCGGGAGTAAGTCTCAAAAGCACCACCAGAATCAGTCTCAGGCCCTTGAGAGTTAGTTTCAGGGAGCCTCTCGGGAGTGCTCTTAACTGTTGGTCTAAGGGGCTCCTGGAGTTTTCCCTTGAACAAATCCGAGTAACAAAAACACTGAACACTACGTAGGCACTACGTAGGAAACACTACGTAGAAAACACTACGTAGTAGACACTACGTACGTAAACACTACGTAGAAGATACTACTAAGTTCTAATGCCCAATAGAAAAAGCTAGAAAAGAGCATTTCTGAGAGGAAATCTGAATTATTCGTCCTATTCTGGGAGGATGCAGGAGGAGGAGATGGACGATACGCTGGAACACACCCTTTATCAGGAAAGGGAAAATTTGACCTCCTCATATCAGATAAAATTTGTTGCAATATGGTAAAATCACTCCGGGTGAATGCACGAGGCTATTTCAAATGGAATGAGTGTGGTGTTACCAAGGTCCTTAAAGGGAATGTGGCACCTCGGTCAAATCCTGGAATTTAGTGTAATTAGGCGTACTTTTAGTAAAAAATAATGAAACCACTCATGATTTCTCTGCAAAATGTACAATAAGCTCAATATTTGATTTTTAAAAATACTCCTCTGGAAAAAGAAATAAATTTCAGCCTGTGGATGATGTCACGATCTGGCAACCACTACCATACTTGAAACGCTTCAAGGGCTTCGATTGGCTGATGCTCATCGTGACGTCAGCATATGTCGTCACACCAGTAGCTCACAACAATGGCCGTCGGCGACGGGGGCTGAGGGGGCTGGTGTCAGGTAGGTTTTAGCTTTTTTCTACGGAAATATCGAGTTCCAAGACAAATGAAATATGGAGTACCGGGTTTTCCGACCTGCTTTACAACTTGGCTATCTCAGTTAAAATCACGTTGTGAAGGTGCCACATTCCCTTTAACGGTAACAATCTGGAGCCGACTCTACTATGACGTCACGTAAAGCGAAAGAAGTTTACCAATAGGGTTCCATGTTAAAATTAACCAGCTTCAAACGTCTACGACAGATACAGTATGCCAATTTTCTTTCATCATGATCTCACGTTCAATTTAATTCCAAAATATTTTCACTCATGGGAATTCAATTCCACTTTATCAAAAATATGCACACCTTAAATGGAATGTGGCACCTTCATGACGTGATCTTAACTGAGATAGCCAAGTTGTAAAGCAAGTCGGAAAACCCGGTACTCAATATATAATTTGTCTTGGAACTCAGGATTTCCGTAGAAAAAGCTAAAACCTACCTGCAATGTACCCCTCATGTACCCTTAGCAGCAGGCCACAGTTGTCATGGCTGTTCACTGAGAGAAAAATTCACTATGCCTTTACAAGTTTAAACCTTGTCTTGCTCACACCATGGTAAATACTGTGTTTGACCCAGCATTAACCACGTTTTCACCAAATCAGGCTTGTGTAGCATTAGTTTGCTCTCAACCGTTAGTGTGCTCAGCACGCCCAAGGCAATAGAATAAAGGTAAAACGGAGCGGGCCGCTCAGCCAGGGCCAATGACAGCAATTTTTACAGCTGGCACAGGATAGCTGACTGCTGGAAAAGCATAGGGTGGCTGCATAGCCAGAAAGTTTCCATCAATACATATATCTACTGAGGAAGTTACAGGCAAATATAATATTTTATTATATTTATTTATCCTATTTTGTAAACACAAAAAGAGATTCAGTAAATTTTATTGTCAACTGATTGCCGCCAGGTCCCGAGCTGGCGGTGTGTATTGTCTATGGAGCTGGCGGTGTGTTGAAGAGATAGGGACTTTTTGGCGTACAACTTGGGGTGAAAGAGACAATTTACAAACAACGTTCATGTACCGTTATTCTTCTCACATCTACCAGTGTCTTATTTTGTGATAAATTTGAGACGTTGGGATGGATTGATTTTCTGTTTGTGTGTGTGAATTTGTGTATGGACGGAAAGCTGTTAACTTTTTAAATTACCTACCTATAGTGCCAACTTCTTTGGTGTGATACTAAGCGCTGTGATCACCGCGGTGCCCAAGAATCATATCAGGCACAGATGTGTGCTCAATGCCTGGATGTACGAAGACCAAGGAAAAGGATCGTGATCTGCCATTCTTCAGGGTCCCAAAGGAGCCAACTAGGTAAGAAATATGGCACAAAATGATTTTACACTTGTCAAAATTGCCTATGGGGCTGTGGAAGTTGGGCGGCTCTCCTCCTTGCCAGTCTGCAAAGTATGATAATTCTGACCAGTTTTGGTGTAAGGTGTACCTCAAGACTGTTCCATGCAAAGAAAATTTTTGAGAAAATGAAATGTTGACCAGTATTTACCAATACTGAGTGTATAAATGAGAGTGGCAGTTGCCAATACTGAACCCACATAGAATTTGCAGCATATAGAAACTGGACGATAGAATATAAAATACCATATTGTTATTCAAAGTTAAACAATAATTCATCACATTCATATTTCATGCCCTAGGGCAGCTGGGGATATAGTACCAGTTGTGTGGTTGGAGTACCAGCCAAATTGTTTGGAAATAAGTAGAGGTCAGTGTGATTTTATGCCCATTTTGGTTCCAATTTTAGGCGAGTGGTGGTACAATCATTCTCAATAGCTGGTGCAACTTCTTTGGCGTGCTGCCATACTTTGCCAACTGGCCGTCTTACTGGATGGTGTCCTCTTATCAGTACTGACTGACTGCCCCTTGATTCAGCATGTAGAATTTGACAGATTTACACAATATTTAATTGGTGTAGCCTTTGGGCAGAATTACTGGTTTGGGGCAACTCTTGTCATTCTTTGTGGCAGGTACAACAATATTGG
This sequence comes from Lepas anatifera, assembly GCA_034440635.1. Lineage (NCBI taxonomy): Eukaryota > Metazoa > Arthropoda > Thecostraca > Lepadidae > Lepas > Lepas anatifera. Next base: position 284,679 of record JAOTON010001716.1, on the reverse strand, counting down.
AGCTGAGTGTGACAGCTTGGACAGTGCTGACCCTTGTTAAAAGTCATAAATGTGTCAATAAGTTAGTAAAACAGGTAAAATTGATGAAAAAGAAAATTTCTGCTTCAGTGTACAGAGGACTCTGGTCCAGCTGCTGAATTTCTTCCCCAATTGAGGTAGGATTTGAGCTACCCCAAGCATATTTTCCAGTTTCCTGCCACATTCTGCAGATCAGCCCTTGACTAACTGACATTCCCGTCATAGGCGGATCCAGGATCACCGATGGGTGGGGGCACCGTGCCCGGGGTGGTAAGAATTTGATGCCTGGCTTCATAAGAATTCAAGTCCTGTCAGCTGGCGGGGCACAAATAGCCATTTCATTAATTTATTTGGACAGGCTTCAAAAGCCTTATTCATCAAAATGATTTGATTATTAATAATACCCCTTAGTACCGATTGTTAGTTATTTGGGTTTTCGGGCGCACGAACCAATATTAATAATCACCCATTTGGTACCCATTGTAATCGTGTTGTATTGTGCACTTTTCCAGCGCGACTGAGGTAACCTGGACATGCGAAACCTCTTCGGTCGCGAGCAGCAGCGCGCGGCGGAGGCAGCCTGGACTTGCGAAACCCTTCGGCGGCGAGCAGCAGCACCGGCAAAGCTCGCGTGCAGCAAAGCCGTCATCCAGGCGCTGTGCTACCAGTGCTCTCTCTGATATGGTGGCGTGTAGCCGCAGTTCAATTGATAGCTGGATTTGTCAATCAATTTGGGATTCTTGTCTCTGCGTTTGCAAGAAATGTTCAAAATAAATACCAATGAGATATTGAATAAGCTACGAGTGGTACTAACGGGGTGAACATTTATCCCATGCCTTTTTAGATTAGATGAGTATTTTTATTAATACTGTTTCCCAGTTCCCACAGAAGATCTATTGGACTTGGCTCGCAAAACTTTCGAATACCTTCTTTTGATAACTGCAATGGAACTCTTCACTGTTCTTGTCATTTGGCCTTGCTCAGCGACCAACTCCTCTAGATTTGTCATCTACCTAGGATGGCAAAGTGACTTTGAGTTATACGTATGGTAGAACAGTGGTCTACCATTATAATTGCACATTTACGGTGGATTCATTTTGCACTGCCAAATTTCTATATTTTCGTATGTCGCGCGGGCTCCCCGCCATTGGATTCGTCATTCCGCCATTGGAGAGTCATTGACCTTTCATAGTGGTTTGATGGGCATTTCAGGAAGCTTCGTATAGATCGGCCAACAAGTGCTCCCTCACCCTTTGAAACCGTTCATTGTCGGTGCCAATATCTAAAGCCATTTTTTAGGCACAGGGGCAACACGTTTGAGAAAGGTGTTCGGCGATAAATTTCCGCAAGCATGGTGTTTAATAAATCAGCTAGAATGTAGTCATTTGAGGAGATCATGGCCTCTCAACCTCCAACAAGATTTAGATTGTCTACGTACACATGGACGTCGAAAGCGGGGGATGAGGAGACGCGTCCCCCTACTCGCGGATCAGAGGGGAACGGTCCCGCAAAAACTTGGTGACTCGTCCTAGGTTTTTGTTTGGATTCTCTTATTACTTGCGTTTATCTTCGTTAATTGCGTGGAATTCTGCAACCCAACTCGCAAGTTTGTCGGTGAAGTGTATTGCCAGTATCGTTTTCAGATACAGCCCATTCGCTCCAAATTTTGCGCCCCAGCGCCCCTCCCCGCCTCTGGTCGTCCCGAGTCATGGTCCGTCCCCAGCAGTAAAAACTCCGTGGCGACGCCCCTGCCTCTGCACCGCAGTCTCACATTTTGCGGCGCCCGTCATCGAAGTGATCGAGCTTCATATGTGTAGGTGGGGGTGGACAGGGGTGGACGCACGAGTGCTGTTTGGGGGGGTGGGGCAACGCAGGAGAAATAGTAAAAACATAGTATTGTTAAAAGATCGGTAACAAATTTGCCATTTTGGGGGCATGGCCTCTGCCCCCTCCGTACGCGGATCCAGGAGGGCAGGTGCCCCCCATCAACCCTCGTCGCCCCCTGAAATGGTCACGGCACCGCCTTGGAAGGCCAATGGTGTTCCCTGAAACGTCGCTTCTTACCCCCCCCATTGATGCAAAAATCCGTGCCCACTGGTCCGGATGGTGCCCCCCCCTCACCCGATCGACAATCTTGAATCCGCCTAAGCCCCTCTGCGTCTGCCAATGGGGGCGGGAAGGGGTGGGTAATTTTCTTTTCACTCTCCTCCCCTTGGAAGTTGGATCCGTCGCTGCTCCGGACATTTTTTACTTTTACCCGATTGTATGATGACGGGAGTATGGTCACTGGTGGCGGAACGGGGGGGGGGCACGGTGCCCTCCCTTAAATCATAAATTTTAACAATAACCCAATGGCGTTGACTGGAAAGAAATGGGTTGAAACATAAGCGGATCCAGGATTGCTGATCGCGGGGGGGCACGTTTCCGGGTGGGCACCATCCGGCCCTGGGGGGCGCCACTTTTGACCGGAAAACCTATCAGATAGGTGCAAAATTATATCGGTGGGCGCCGATTTTCGCATCCTGGAGGGGGGCAAGCGAAATTTCAGGGGGTGGGGGTGAGAGTCGATCGGGGGCACGTGCCCCCCCTTTCACCCCTGCATCCGCCTATGGGTTGAAAAGCTCATGGTGCCCCCCTTACATTTGGACGTTCCACCGTCGCTGAGGCTGAGTATGGTAGAAATCCGTCGGAATATATATATATATATATATATATATATATATATATATATATATATATATATATATATATTCCACCGTTCCGCATATTATTTCTATGCGAATACTACTTTTCCAAGGTGCTATTACCTTTCCAATTTTTTATCAAGCGTCGGTGAAAATTCAGTGCACTAGAATAGTCTCCGCTGATGGCATTGCTAAAATTACATCGAACTGCATCCTTTACTGTACGTTTACGCTCTTTGCTTGTCCCATTTGAGTATCTCCGGAATACGAGGTTCAATCATCAGCTGGCATGAAATTGTTTTGATGTCACGTGACCGTGCCTCCCTGAGCACGCCTTATACTTGGTCTGACGTGGCTTATCGTTAGCTTTCACGGTACCATGCTACTGGCTTGGTTTCTGGGGTTAGTAAACACCACCCAATGCCAACATGCCTTTGTATTTAAGCTGGTAAAACTAGCGTCGCCGAAAACAAAAAGGCACGCGCTTCACATTTTTGGCTGATGGCGCGCCAGTCGATAAGCAAACGCGCGGGAGAGCGCGACGGCCATTCGTGATAGATCAATTGCTTCCAGGGAGGCACGGTCACGTGACATCAAAACAATTTCATGCCAGCTGATGATTGAACCTCGTATTCCGGAGATGCTCAAATGGGACAAGCAAAGAGCGTAAATGTAAAGTAAAGGATGCAGTTCGACGTAATTTTAGCAATGCCATCAGCGGAGACTATTCTAGTGCACTGAATTTTCACCGACGCTTGACAAAAAAATTGGAAAGGTAATAGTACCTTGGAAAAGTAGCATTCGCATAGAAATAATATGCGGAACAGTGGAAAAATATATATATATATATATATATATATATATATTCCGACGGATTTCTACCATACTCAGCGACGGTGGAACGTCCAAATGTAAGGGGGCGGGCACCATGAGCTTTTCAACCCATAGGCGGATGCAGGGGTGAAAGGGGGGCACGTTCCCCCGATCGACTCTCGCCCCCCTGAAATGTCGCTTGTTCCCCCTCCTCCAGGATGCGAAAATCGGCGCCCACCGATAGAATTTTGCGCCCATCTGATAGGTTTTTTCGGTCAAAAGTGGCACCCCCAAGCCGGATGGCGCCCACCCGGAAACGCCCCCCGATCAGCAATCCTGGATCCGCTTATGTTTCAACCCATTTCTTTCCAGTCAACGCCATTGGGTTATTGTTAAAATTTATGATTTAAGGGAGGGTAACGTGCCCCGGTGCTCCTCCCCCGTTCCGCCGCCAGTGACCATACTCCCGTCATTATATAATCGGGTAAAAGTAAAAAATGTCCGGAGCAGCGACGGATCCAACTTCCAAGGGGAGGAGAGTGAATAGAACATTACCCACCCCTCCTTGCCCCCATTGGCAGACGCAGAGGGGCTTAGGCGGATTCAAGATTGTCGATCGGGTGAGGGGGGCACCATCCGGACCAGGGGGGTGTCACTTTTGACCGGCAGAACTTAGCAGGTGGGCGCAAAATCATATCCGTGGGCACGGATTTTTGCATCAATGGGGGGGTAAGAAGCGACGTTTCAGGGGACACCATTGGCCTTCCAAGGCGACGCCGTGACCATTTCAGGGGGCGACGAGGGTTGATGGGGGGCACCTGCCCTCCTGGATCCGCGTACGGAGGGGCAGAGGCCATGCCCCCAAAATGGCAATTTTTTACCGATCTTTTAACAATACTATGTTTTTACTATTTCTCCTGCGTTGCCCTACCCCCCCCTAAACAGCACTCGTGCGTCCGCCCCTGTCCACCCCCACCTACACATATGAAGCTCGATCACTTCGATGACGGGCGCCGCAAAATGTGAGACTGCGGTGCAGAGGCAGGGGCGTCGCCACGGAATTTTTACCGGTGGGGATGGACCATGACTCGGGACGACCAGAGGCGGGGAGGGGCGCTGGGGCGCAAAATTTGGAGCGAATGGGCTGTATCTGAAAACGATACTGGCAATACACTTCACCGACAAACTTACCGAGTTGGGTTGCAGAATTCCACGCAATTAACGAAGGTAAACGCAAATAATAAGAGGATCCAAATAAAAACCTAGGACGAGTCACCAAGTTTTTGCGGGACCGTCCCCCTCTGATCCGCGAGTAGGGGGACGCGTCTCATCATCCCCCCGCTTTCGACGTCCATGTGTACGTAGGCAATCCAAATCTTGTCGGAGGTTGAGAGGCCATGGTCTCCTCAAATGACTATATTCTAGCTGATTTATAAAACACCATGCTTGCGGCAATTTATCGCCGAACACCTTTCTCAAACGTGTTGCCCCTGTGCCTAAAAATGGCTTTAGATATTGGCACCGACAATGAACAGATTCAGAGGGTGAGGGAGCACTTGTTGGCCGATCTATACGAAGCTTCCTGAAATGCCCATCAAACCACAATGAAAGGTCAATGGCTCTCCAATGGCGGAATAGCGAATCCAATGGCGGGGAGCCGGCGCGACATACAAAAATATAGAAATTTGGCAGTGCAAAATGAGTCCACCGTAAATGTGCAATTATATTGGTAGGCCACTGTTCTACCATACGTATAACTCAAAGTCACTTTGCCATCCTAGGTAGATGACAAATCTAGAGGAGTTGGTCGCTGAGCAAGGCCAAATGACAGGAACAGTGAAGAGTTCCATTGCAGTTATCAAAAGTAGGTATTCGAAAGTTTTGCGAGCCAGGTCCAGCATGGCACCAATAGATCTTCTGTGGGAACTGGGACACAGTATTAATAAAAATACTCATCTAATCTAAAAAGGCATGGGATAAATGTTCACCCCGTTAGTACCACTCGTAGCTTATTCAATATCTCATTGGTATTTATTTTGAACATTTCTTGCAAACGCAGAGACAAGAATCCCAAATTGATTGACAAATCCAGCTATCAATTGAACTGCGGCTACACGCCACCATCAGAGAGAGCACTGGTAGCACAGCGCCTGGATGACGGCTTTGCTGCACGCGAGCTTTGCCGGCACTGCTGCTCGCCGCCGAAGGGTTTCGCAAGTCCAGGCTGCCTCCGCCGCGCGCTGCTGCTCGAGACCGAAGAGGTTTCGCATGTCCAGGTTACCTCAGTCGCGCTGGAAAAGAACACAATACAACACGATTACAATGGGTACCAAATGGGCGATAATTAATATTGGTTCGTGCGCCCGAAAACCCAAATAACTAACAATCGGTACTGTGGGGTATTATAAATAATCAAATCATTTTGATGAATAAGGCTTTTGAAGCCTGTCCAAATATATTAATGAAACGGCTATTAGTGCCCCACCAGCTGACAGGACTTGAATTCTTATGAAGCCAGGCATCAAATTCTTACCACCCCGGGCACGGTGCCCCCACCCATCGGTGATCCTGGATCCGCCTATGACGGGAATGTCATTTAGTCAAGGGCTGATCTGCAGAATGTGGCAGGAAACTGGAAAATATGCTTGGGGTAGCTCAAATCCTACCCCAATTGGGGAAGAAATTCAGCAGCTGGGCCAGAGTCCTTTGTACACTGAAGCAGACATTTTCTTTTTCATCAATTTTACCTGTTTTACTAACTTATTGACACATTTATGACTTTTAACAAGGGTCAGCACTGTCCAAGCTGTCACACTCAGCTCCAATATTGTTGTACCTGCCACAAAGAATGACAAGAGTTGCCCCAAACCAGTAATTCTGCCCAAAGGCTACACCAATGAGATCTTGTGTAAATCTGTCAAATTCTACATGCTGAATCAAGCGGCAGTCAGTCAGTACTGATAAGAGGAAACCATCCAGTAAGACGGCCAGTTGGCAAAGTATGGCAGCATGCCATAGAAGTTGCACCAGCTATTGAGAATGATCGTACCACCACTCACCTAAAATTGGAACCAAAATGGGCATAAAATCACACTGACCTCTACTTATTTCCAAACAATTTGGCTGGTACTCCAACCACACAACTGGTACTATATCCCCAGCTGCCCTAGGGCATGAAATATGAATGTGATGAATTATTGTTTAACTTAGAATAACAATATGGTATTTTATATTCTTTCGTCCAGTTTCTATACGCTACAAATTCTATGTGAGTTCAGTATTGGCAACTGCCACTCTCATTTATACACTCAGTATTGGTAAATACTGGTCAACATTTCATTTTCTCCAAAATTTGCTTTGCGTGGACCAGTCTTGAGGTACACTTTACACCAAAAACTGGTCAGAATTATCATACTTTGCAGACTGGCAAGGAGGAGAGCCGCCCAACTTCCACAGCCCCATAGGCAATTTTGAAAAGTGTAAAATCATTTTGTGCCATATTTCTTACCTAGTTGGCTCCTTTGGGACCCTGAAGAATGGCAGATCACGATCCTTTTCCTTGGTCTTCGTACATCCAGGCATTGAGCACACCTCTGTGCCTGATATGAAACTTGGGCACCGCGGTGATCACAGCGCTTAGTATCACACCAAAGAAGTTGGCACTATAGGTAGGTAATTTAAAAAGTCAACAGCTTTCCGTCCATACACAAATTCACACACACAAACAGAAAATCAATCCATCCCAACGTCTCAAATTTATTTCAAAATAAGACACTGGTAGATGTGAGAATAACTATACATGAACGTTGTTTGTAAATTGTCTCTTTCACGCCAAGTTGTACGCCAAAAAGTCCCTATCTCTTCAACACACCGCCAGCTCCATAGACAATACACACCGCCAGCTCGGGACCTGGCGGCAATCAGTTGACAATAAAATTTACTGAAACTCCTTTTGTGTCTACAAAATAGGATAAATAAATATAATAAAATATTATATTCACCTGTAACTTCCTCAGTAGATATATGTATTGATGGAAACTTTCTGGCTCTGCAGCCACCCTATGCTTTTCCAGCAGTCAGCTATCCTGTGCCAGCTGTAAAAATTGCTGTCATTGGCCATGGCTGAGCGGCCCGCTCCGTTTTACCTTTACTCTATTGCCTTGATTGCTTCGTTGTTTCGTTGTGCAGCGCAGCCTTCGTTGTGGTAATAGTGTGGCGGTGTTATGTATCCCGTATCCACGATATAATTTTACCCTTATCTGCCGACCATTTCTAATGGCAGCTCGCGTGGATAAGGGTGAAATTCGAGTGTGAATACGGGGATTTGATATTCATCATACGTGTGATTATTAGCTGAAGAAAGAAGACCGGACAAGTCAAGGTAAGAATTTGCTGTGGTGGGTGCCGCTCAGTGGCGTATCCAGGGGAGGGGGTGCAAAAAGGCATCCCCTCAAATGGAAAAGCTCGGGGCAAGACATCTTCCACCCCCAAGCCCCCGGACCTTTGCCCCGACAGGTTCTTAGGAGCAGGGTTGTGCATTTCAGATTTTTTTGAGTCGGCTCAACTCAAGTCGCGAGCTGAAAGCGGTTGGCCCAATTCCACCTCAACTCACCATCAAAACTTCAGTGAGCCGACTCAAATTTGACTGCTACCAGCCCGCCAACTCAACTCAACTCACAGGCAAATGTTCAGTGAGTCGACTCAAGTCTGGCTCAAGCTTCCATCCTGTCAACTCAACTCAAAATTTGACACAGATTCAAAATAAATGAATAAATACTGAATACATGATTAATGATTACACAAAACGGTCAACATTCAACATGTAAGCTGTAAAAAAGTAAGAAAGGAAACTGAAGATCCTCCGAAACTGTTCACGCGCACCCAGATTTTTGGGCCTCATCCGACCTCCTCTACTCCTCATATTTTTTATAGGAAGCGCTGGAACAGGCCCAAAGGTTCCTTAGGGCCTTCACAATGGCAATAAGATAAATGTAACAAATTAGGTGTTCTAGGCCGATTGGTATGAATATTAACACGCGCATTGACGGGGGCGGGTACCCGCCCCCTGGGTTTTTCGGAGACAGCAGAAAAACGGCGGCGCGTAGCGCCGCCTTATTTGGCATACCTTTTCCCTCATTACTTTTACAACTCCTGTAAAAGTTTTAAGGTTTGGTCATTTCAGGTCAGGTCACCAGTACAGGTGAAGTGACCTGACCTAAAAAAACGTTAAAGATAGCATAAGTCGGAGCAGGGTGAACTTATCCGATTAAAGCTCATATCACATAATGGGCCCACCGAGTTCTCAAAAATATGTTCCGGTATTTTTATATCGATGACCTAAGGTCAGGTACGAGGCATGACCTCTCCATTGGAAATACATGGGAAAATGGTTTTTACTGAATAACTCAGTAACGGATGGTGACAGAGCGTTTATTTTAGCTGCATTAGACTCGCCTTGTCTTTGCAGTTCTAATGATATGCATTGTATATAATTTGACCATGACCTGACCTCAGGTCAGGTCAAATCATTGATTTGACCTAGCAAGATCAAATTATATACATTTGATTCGGCTTGCTGCGAGGATTCATATAGTTCCAGTCGTTTTGCTCTATCTTTACTTGTTCAGATGTAATGGCCGAAAATCTCAATTTACATGTTATCCCTATGATGGCATGTTTTGACCTCCCGTGACGTTAAATATGACCTGACAAAAAAATGGCTCAAATATTTTCGATGGAGAAGTGGATGGGCTACCCAACACTGTTTACCGTTTTTCGCTACCTACCGTGGTTCTCGAGATCTTAGGGGGGGCGGGTACCCGCCCCCCTCGTCAAAGCGAAGGCGGCTCAGACCCCCGTCAATGCGCGTGTTAATTTTACGCTAGCACCCTTGCACACTAGTTTTGGGACACTACTATCAAATGGTTTTCATATGCCTACTTACCTACAGGCTATAATATTAAATTTTTAGGATTGGAGTTTTAGGTTTGTACATTCTTTGCACATTGCACTGATTAGGAAGCCTTACATAACCAACAGATTTTGAAAAAAGTAGGCAAATTCATACATTTTGATGTAGCATTGTACATTCTGTTGAGTCATATTTTTTGTCGGCTCACTTGACTCGCTGTCTTCTCACTCAACTCAGCTCAACTCATTGCTGTAGTGCGAACCAGCTCAACTCAACTCACCGGCATGAATTTTTTTACTCAAATCAATTCAAATTTGAGTCGATTGAGCCAATTTTTTAGTCAAAATTCGACTCTGGCTCATGAGTCGCACATTTCTGCTTAGGAGGAAAAGTAAGGTTTCGTCCAGCTTCGGCGATATTAACCATCGTTAAATTTGCCCCGCGTGACGTTTTTTTTAATTTCCTTAAGTTGAAATCTCGGTTTGCCGTCAAGGTCCGGTTCCACAGGTTTCTCTATCACGATAGTTTTTTTTTGCTAAACGACCTTTTTAGACCAGCCCCCAGAAAGCGACCGGCTAAATCCGCCACTGGCACCGCTACAAAATTTTCCAAACCGCTACTGCTTCTTCCGCTATCCTTGGCAGGCTGAAACTGCTCTAGCACTGCTATTGCTAGCGCTACTTTTTCAAATCAAAGCACCGCTACTCGCTACTCAGCGATTGCTATTTTTGCTTTATAAAATGATTTTTAATTTTTACCCATGCCTTCACTGTTTCTTTAAGGAAATGCCCACCTGTATAATGCTCCAAACGGTACCACTTGATATGGTGGTTAAAAACTAAAAATCAAACTGAATGTTGCTAGCTGAAAACACTACGTGTATTTTAGTCTCCCTAGGCATTCAGTTCAATATGAGCCTGAGTCATCAATACTGCATAAATGAGACAGGGAGAAGGGTGTGGGCTATCAAGGAAGATAGCAGACCAGTGTATCGCGACCGGCACCCCCAGAATCCACATCCATGCTGGAATTACGGGCATAGCTTTGACCTGGTAATACCAAGCCGGTGCTCAGAAAGGCTTAGTTTTGTCCTATTAATACCATGGTAATAGGCTATAAAAACATATGGTACTGATTTAGTAAACACGAGGTGTGACTAACTTTGCATTAGCTCAGGGTTGGTACGTACCTTAGTTTTAATTATTTGAGGTTGTAATCCCTTAGTTTTTTTGTAATTTCAAGACCTCGTATTCACATGGTAGCACTACGTGTGCATTAGTTTTGGGTTAGTTTTACCAACTTTGGCATAGTAAAGTTACCATCGTATGGGACAAGAACTCTCGGGTTGGTCAACCCCTAATAGCAAGGTGGTTCTGAGTCAAAAGTTAGTGAATTTTTTTCAGTGTTGGTGTGACGACATTTGCTGACATCACGGTAAGCATCAGCCAATCGAAGCCCTTGAAGCGTTTCAAGTATGGTAGGGGTTGCCAGATCATGACGTCATCCACAGGCAGATTTTTATTTCTTTCCCTAGAGGAGTATTTTAAAAATCAAAATATTGAGCTTATTGTACACTTTTTAGAGAAGTCATGTGTGGTTTCATTATTTTCGGCTAAAAGTATGCCTAATTACACTAAATTCCAGGATTTAACCAAGGTGCTACATTCCCTTCAAGTTAGCTCTGCAACCTCCACATGGTTCACACATTAGTTATTGCAGTCCTCTAGCTGCCATATCGCTGTATGACGTCACCCTGAGGACGGAATGTATTTCATGGACCACGCCTTTTGTTAAGTAACCTTGGTGATGAGCAGAGCTGCAAAAAGTCGGGCTCTCGGGTCATAAAGTGCCCGACAGATTTTAGGGCACGGTATGGTCTTGCGACAGATCTTACAATCTGTGAGAAAAAAATCTTGAAAGGAAGCAGAAAATATTTTTTGTTCTAAAAAAACTCAATATTAGAATTGTCACCTCTTTCCCTCAACAAGTTTTTCATGAATTTGCACCTCTCCCATATCAAGCCAGTGTGCGGCAAGAACCGATGGAAAATCGAGGGCTTATGCACAGAGGGTCTTTTCGAGGGACTTATGAATCGAGGAAGCTTTGAATAGAGGGCCTTATGTACAGAGGGCCTTTTAAACGTCACCCAGAAAATCCTCTGCTGGAAAAATTCCTTCACGGGCCTGTCGGGCCCGATTTGTATTCCATAGCACGCGACAGCTTGGCCCGACAGGCCGCCGTAAAGGTAAAGGCGACAGGCAAAACAGTTTTTTTCCTTCGTTTCCTTCGTTTGGAAGTACGCTCAACGCTGCCGCAAGAGCGCTGTTTGAACAGCGCCTTGCGGCAAAGCCAGTGTAAAAGGTATCTTTGGTTTGAAGAAAAGCAGCCCTGCGGTTTGGTGTGTTGCCTTGTGGATATGGCGGAGGCCAAGGCCCTGGCTGTGTTTTTGATTATTTTTCTCTTGCATTACTTTGGTATACATCTTGAGTAAACTGGTTGAGCCTGGATTTCATCGTCCATAGTTGAAGGGCTGATAAATGGCTCCGATTAAGCTGAAGCCCCTTCCACCGTCCCGTGTCAAGCTTAAATGTGGATTTGAGGGATGTGGGTATTTTGGCGAGAAACGTTTTTTTAAGGAGCATCAGCGAATCAAGCATTCTGGGCTGCCCTGCAAGTTCAGGAACAGTGGTTTTGGCCAAGGAGGTCGTTTTGAAGCATGGATCAAACAGCGGGCAGATCAGAACAGTGTGGGGAGAAAACAAAGAAGTAAGTGATGTGGCGTTCGTTGTAATTTCGGCAGCTTACATTTATTTCCACACAGTATGTTATGCTCACTGTTGATCAATAATTTTAAATGATATTAATAAGGGAAAAATGAATTTTACCAGCAGACTGGTCAAATTAGACTAAAACATTTGATTTTCCCTTCCATCTTCTTTTAAATCCAATGCCTGTTTGTCCAGAATTAACCACAAAAGTTGCATACCTTCATCAGTGGATTTGTAGATGCCAAAGAAACAAAACTCTTCACCTTTCCACATTAATTTGAGTTTTAAGTACCAAACTATTTCTCCTATTTCATTTTATTCACTTACCTAAATATGCCTATGATCTATGTCAAGGGGACAAAGATATAACAAAAACACAGCCTAGTGCAACCTTTACTCATTCCTTTTACTCTTAACTTCCTTGGAAACATGATATTTATTTGACATTTACTATCTAACTGACTTAAGGTTATTTATTAGCCTCATGAACTTCAGATCCTAAACCACGTACCCTCATGGAAATGAGCACGGCAATGCATGAAAAACTTTGAGATAGCCAACAGCTTCAAAATTTAGGATTTTTCATGTAAACATGCATTTAAAGTCATGGAAAGCTAATATTACATGTTTGTATTCAACTACAAGTAGCCATGATCCTTAAAAACACTTTCGAATATCAAAAAAGTACCCCTCCAATCTTGTTTGTCTGGCCATCAGAGCAAAATCCATATATAAATTTTGGGGGTTCCTTCCAAATTACCCCCTCCCACCTCCAAAAAACTGAAATCATGAAAATCTGCAGAAGCTGGCATAAGTAACCGCATGGTTTGGGAACCAGGTCAGCTTTCTTCCATTGCAAACTATATTTTTTAAGTATTCTGGGCTGGACTATGTAACATAATAACAAAATATCACTTATTCTCATTCTAGTGCAGCATTTTTTGTCAATGGCGGCTGCAGAGGACTGAGGGGGCTGCTTTTCATGTTATTGTATATTTCCACCTGTGACCTAAATCATCTGAATTCAAGACTGAGTCTTATTCAAGACCCAATCGAGCTGATTTTGACACACACTATTTGTATGCTGTACGTCCACAAATCTCAAATTACATCCAATAATAAATTTCCTTTACCAATGGTGACTCCAGAAAATGGGAATTGGTGGTTCAGTATTCAATTTGTTATAGGTTTCTGCCGATAACCTTAATTTCCTGAGCGTGTCTGATAATTGAAAACCCGAAGAACAGTCTCAGTTCTAGAGTTTTGAAAATTAATAGACTTGTGTCATTCCACTTAGATTTTCCATAGGCGGCTTCAGAGCACGAAAAATAAGGATATCACACATATAAGGATCAGAGCACAAAAATAAGGATAATGATATCCATTGGTGCCAAACTTGAAGTTTTTTATGCTAATTTTAATATTTTCTATTAACAAGCCGCTTCATTTTAGTCAGGATGGTGGGCTTTTCAGCAATCTCATAACAAGGTATACATTATTCCAAAGGTTCAATAAACATAAAAAAGCACACTTAATAGTAAAGTTATTAACTCCTGACGGGTTAGTTGTAAGGATATTTGTCTTTATAGAAATAGCTTTACTTAGATGAGACCGGAGTGAATATACAAGAGGGAGAAGTGAGGAAGTTTGATATTAAATGTAGCTTACAAGAAAGGTAAGGAGGTGACGGTTGACGGGACCGACGGGTACGTAAATTCAGGATGAGGGAGAGAAGGAGGTAAGAACGCGGTGCTGCGGTCGTTTTGCTATGAACGGGGTGGCCCCCGGTGGGGCGAGGGTTAAGAATGTGGAAAAAGAGTAGGAACATTTTACCAATTGAATGGGTTTTAGACAATTTTAATAGTCCTATCCTAACCACCCGACAGATTTGGAGGTTTTTTCGAAAGTGCCCGACAGATTTGAGATTTTTGCAGCTCTGGTGATGAGTTATGACCAAAGTGGAACTCAATATTAGGTACTTCACATAGGGTATGTGAAGAAAATCCAAGAGCTTTTGGTGCCAGACTTCTTGTCGGAAAATACCTGCATGCTTTGAAAAATTCCGAAGCTAAATGACGTAAAGGAAAGTAGCAAATGCGCTGTTATTGTGTAGTACCCGATTTTAACAATTATGGCTTACCTGATAAATCATTCTGCGCCTTTTATCTTTGGTAATCTTTAAAAAAACGCATCTAGCACCAAATGCTCTCGTATTTTCGCAAGAGGCCCTGGAACATACCCATATTCACACTGACTTCGTTTCCATAACCAAAATGCAATCCGCATCGGACCACCGATCAGTATACAACGTGGAGTCGTGGAGGTCGTCAAGTGCGATCTTCCCAGCACTTCAGCACGGACCCTGTCATATTACTCGGGAAATAGCACTTGATATACTCCATCGGTAGTCCGATCCGGATCGCAATTTGGTCACTGAGACTAGGTCCCTAGTTGATGATTTTCACAAATGACTCTCAGTCCGAATCATAAAGCTTTTAGCATGCAAGGTGGGGACCATTCTGATCCCCAGCCTATCCCACCAGCTCACCAGCTTTTCATGGTTTTCTTCATTGTGGACCGGCGGAATTTTAGTCCCTGAATTCCAGCACACCAGCTCTTCTCCCAAGCACCATTATGACCCTTGCCCATGGATTTTATGGTCCCCTAAATCAGTGCAAAAATGTTCGCCCGGAGAAACTCAAGGAGCAGAAGTGCCATTTTTATTTTTGATTTGTCCATTTTGAGTGCCCTTCTCTCTCTTCTCATTTGAGTGCCCTTCTCTTCTCTTACTGTCCCTTATCACGGCTTGAACTTAGTATAAAATCCATCGATCCAAATGGGATCCTATCAGTGTTGTTTTCATTCCCTCTGCTTAGCTCACCTCCAATCAAGACAGATTTTACAAAATCTATAATAAGATAATGCAAAAAATGTGTCTTATTTCACATGCTGACCAATGGATAATGATATCAAATGGGCTAACAAACTCGTACAAGGTATATGAAAATAGACCTACTTACTTATGATGAAGCATGTTTTGATTTAATAGGCTCAAAATTCTGTCCAAGTAGCTTCTTGGAAGGGTTCATGGGTCCAAGTACCATTTTGTACAATGTTAGTACAACAGTAGATTTTTTTCTTTGCAGTCTTGCACTTTATTTGGAACAATGAGGCTGTTCCAGACACTCTTTTGAAAACAGGAGATGTTTAAGTGCCAGAAGTTTTTCCAAACATATCCAAGCTAAATTGCACAGACTAATGTAAAAAATCTGCCATAAATCTCTCGTCACAGATATGGTCAATTATGAAACATTTGAAACAATCTTTTGGATCATTCACCTTCGGTATATTTCCTCAAAATATATGGTTCCAAGACAGCTCACGTTTTCCAAGAGGGTCTGGAATGACCGAATATCTAAATGTGAATGATAATTTCATTTTTAATTCTGGCTGACATTTCACAGACAGAACCAATAAGCTTTTTAAGAATGTCAAGGGTTTTGGCATCTGGTCTGAAATTTAATCTTAACTGGAAAAAAGGTAGAGCTGTAGTCAGAATTATAAAAAATGTTTTGTAGGTATACTCAATGATAGGAATGCTGACTCATAATTGGGCACGTTTCACCCCAAATAGGAAAGCTTATTCTCAAAATATGGAATGTTTGGGCTCTTTCTTAAGGAAGTCCAACAGGCCCAAAACAAATTTGAGAATGCTGACAACAGTCTCCAACACTGAATAGCCTTTAATGTTTTTAAGGGCAAGTAAGGAAATATTATGGCTGTGCTGGGGAAACGCATTCAGGCTTCAAATTTTCCAAGCTGTATCACAAGATATACTTTGAGAACAGAAACATACCTTAGTGTACTTTGCTTGATAACTTTTATGTGAAGGGCAGGTTATTTCAAAAATAAAATGCTCGTACCGACAGCATTTCCAAAAAATCTTAGAATACAAGCCAGATATTTTAATGTGACCAGAAAATGTTTGTATGTATACTGAAAATTTCAACCCTAACAATAAGTTGCAAAGTCTGCCCCAAATTGGGAAGGAATTTCGTTGATTCAACATTTTCAATAAATCGATACTGTTCGCTTGGCCAGCATTTTCCAATCCTAGCCATTAAAAAGGATTAGCAGCATTACATTTACTAGAGATGCTTCCCTCTCATATTTTGATGTTGTTTTAGCTTCTGTGCTTGTCCCAGCCCTTCTTCCACTGCCCTAAGTTATGAGCAAACTTCGTTAAACCAGAGAAAATCCACCTGAAGATACCAACAAGATCATACTGGAACTCACCCTATTTTTCAAACGGGCCCATAAGGCAAACACAATTAACACGCGCATTGACGGGGGTCTGAGCCACCTTCGCATTGATGGGGGCGGGGGCGGGTACCCGCCCCCCAAGATCTCGAGAACCATGGTAGGTAGCGAAAAACGGTAAACGGCGTTGGGCTGCCCATCCACTTCTCCATCGAAAACATTTGAACTATTTTTTTGTCAGGTCACATTTAAGGTCACGAGAGATCAAAACATGCCCGTCATAGGGATAACATGTAAAATTCAGCTTTTCGGGCACTACATCTGAACAAGTAAAGATAGAGCAAAACGACTTGAACCATATGAATCCTCTTAGCAAGCCGAATCGAATGATATATAATTTGACCATGCTAGGTCAAATCAATTTGACTACTGAGGTCAGGTCAGGGTCAAATTATATAAAATCATATATTAGAACTGCAAACCCAGGCGAGTCTTATGCAGCTAAAATAAATGCCTATCACCATCCGTTACGAGTTATTTCGTAAAAACATTTTCCCATGTATTTCCAATGGAGAGGTCATGCCTCGTACGACCTTAGGTCATCG
The DNA here is from genome assembly GCA_034440635.1 of Lepas anatifera. Taxonomy (NCBI): domain Eukaryota; kingdom Metazoa; phylum Arthropoda; class Thecostraca; family Lepadidae; genus Lepas; species Lepas anatifera. The sequence continues at coordinate 267,620 of JAOTON010001716.1, read as the reverse complement.
ATATCAAAAATACCGGAACATATGTTAGAGAACTCGGTGGGGCCATTATGTGATATGAGTTTCAATCGGATAAGTTCACCTGCTCCGACTTATGCTATCTTAAACTTTTTTGAGGTCGGGTCACTGACCTGTACTGGGACCTGACCGAGATGACCTAACCTTAAAATTTTCACAGAAGTTGTAAAAGGATGAGGAAAAGGAATACCAGTACGGCGGCGCTCGCGCCGCCGTTTTTCTGCTGTCTCCGAAAAACCCGAGGGGGGCGGGTACCCGCCCCCGTCAATGCGCGTGTTAAGCTCTACCCACTGCAGGTACCTAAGCCATATGATCAAATAATCTGTGCTTGTTTGACACGAAAATATGAGCCTTAATACCAATATGGTATACATGCCTGAAGTAACCTCACCTCAACTTACCTGGGCCTGGATTGACCATTCCAAAAAGCCTCACTTTTCAACTATTGGAACAGAGAACAATACTTTCCACTCGCAGATCACTGACAAATATTCCAGACAGCTTCCAAAGTTCCACGATTGATTAAAATAAGTCACATTTATTCTAACCTACACGGTATGCATGCCAGGTCACAGTGTATTGCCACGGGTAAACAAAAATCAAGATGGCGACCGTAACCCGAGCAGGTATTTGAAACCATAGTCAAACGACAATGGCCGAGCAAGGGTGCAACAACGCCCTAGCTTTACCTACCAGCTATTTACAATGCCACTACAACGCCTAGTATTCAGTTAGTACAGCGCTGGTGCGCAAGCAAGGTATGAACCAGTTATGAACAAAGCGCGGGCTATTGTGGCACAAGGCAAGGTTGTCATTCTGTAGCAATTGCATTGCTTTGTGCTAATGACGTAACCAGGGTTGTTTCACTTTGGTAATTGAACTACGGTGCAACTATTGTTCTGCAATGGGAAAACTTGTAGAAACACGATTTTAAGCTTGTACCTTGTAAAAAATTCTTTCTGTGCTTTGGACGTGTTTTGAGGTCGGAATAAGGCAAAATATACACTGGGGCCTTCCAACTCCTCAGGCTTAACCCTCGCCCCACCGGAGGCCATCGATGCCCCCCTAAGGTTTTTCGAGATAGCAGCGGAACGACGAGGCGCAACGTCGCAGTTGAGGGCTCTAGCTCTTACCCCATCATTTTCCCACCATCCCTGAAATTTTTTTACCCCGGGTCACTCAAAGTCAGGTCACCAGGCGAGGTCAACCAAGGTCACTTAACTTCAACTTTTGAGCTGTATAAGGACTACATTTCTAAGTTGATCAATTTGAAACTTCCTACTCTTCATGATTCCTCCAGGGTCTACAAGATGTATATCCGGAATTTTTCGATTTCGTGACCTGAGGTTAGGTCATGAGTTGACCTCTCCCATTGAAAAAGCATGGGAAAAGCTGTCTCATGATCTAAAAGCCACAAAAACGATTGCAAATGCTCGGCTTGCTCAGAAAGGCGTTCCTGGACACCCTTTCACGGATCCCAGGGGCCATATTTGCGCTTTGACCTCTCCGAGGTGATCGAAGGTCACCAGGGGACAAAAACAGTATTTTGACAATAATGTTTTACCTAATTAAGCTAGAGCACTGAATTAAACATCGTCGTGTATGTCTTGTCACTGGTTTTCATTTGATATACGGAAAGGTCACTTTCTGACCTTTCATGACGTCAGGTCATGTTAGGTCACGAGTTGACCTCTGGAGGTCATTACGTTCTGCATAGCGGACAAAGGTATGACATTTTCCTATCAAATTTACTTTACTAGATCTCAATAGCTCTAATGGCGTACGAGTATGCCCAGTTTGTCAAGGTCGAGCGACCCGACCTCAAAACCTAAAATCACGAGTTTGAAGCGGCGCCTAAGGAACATCTGCCAACTGATCAGTTTGATACGTTCACAATATGATAAGGTTATTAGGGTCTACAAATCTGCCATCTCTGAATTTTGATATTGTTGACCTAAGGTGTGGTCAATTTTTTGGTCACCCCATTATGTATAGATATGTGGTGAAAAATTTAAACGGCCCGTTTTCAGTAAATACTGGATAGATAAAGCTGAAAATCCTCACACCGTGTATTCTTACCACGATCTTGACCATTAAGTTGAGTTTTTGACCATCTGACCTCTCAAAGATCATGTCAGGTCAGAGGAGCATACCGTGATTGTTTTGCCAATAACTTCTCACTGAATTGAGATAAAACTCGTATTTTGCTTGCATTGTGCTTATATTGTTACGGGAAGTCGATTGATATGCAACATGACCATACCAGATTACCCTGTCACCCTGACCTAGCTCGAGGTAAGGTCATTTTCACAATTTGACCTAGCAAGGTCATATTATACATCATTCGATTCACCACGATTGGAGGAACCCAATGAGGCATAAAGAGTATATCTAGCTTTGCTGAGTAAATATCTAGAGGTGGAAACGTACACTGCCCTGTTGTAAGCTTATGGAACCTTTTTTAACCTATGCTGACCTCAATATTGACCTGCCATAAAAATGTTTCGTATAATTTCTCTTCGTCTCGTCAAGAGCTTTCGAACGCCCTCCGTAATTTTTTTTTGCTTTCCTGGGAAATGAGATACGGAGGGGGCGAAATACGCCCACAGCGGGGCGCGTCATGCCAGTGACCCCAGTGGGGTGCGTGTTAATGTTTCTAGGAAGTAAGCAAATTTTCACATACGGCGGGACTGTGCGACGTCAAAGTTAAAAACATCCCACACAAATCAAAAGCCTCGCAAAAGTTTCTGTGGGGACTCGTATCATCTTGAAGGCGCCGCAAAATGTCGTAGCGAGTCGTAAAAGCCATTGAGGCCCGAAAAACTGCGTATGGGGTCATATATTTTGCGAATAGAGGAAAATAGTCGAGTGGGTCTTCGCAGCTCCATGAGGCCCAGAAAACCTCAGATGGGGCCCGTGTTCTCTGGGATATGCACAATACTGAGGGCTTCTAAGATGTTCCCTGACCTGTCCCCTCGAATCCGGAAATGTAAAAAACACTGAAGATGATATATTCGGGCACAGCCCTTCATCAGAATCATGGAGTAAATATCAATAATTCTCAGTCCTAGTATGGCCAGACCTCGAATTGGAGGTCTGGCCATACTAGGACTGAGAATTATTGATATTTATTCCATGATTCTGATGAAGGGCTGTGCCCGAATATATAATCTTCAGTGTTTTTTTACATTTCCGGATTCGAGGGGACAGGCCTGGGAACATCTTAGCAACTTATCATCATGCTCCTTGTCGCAGCCCTTCAAAATATATCAACATACTGACAGGGTAAAGTTTTTATAAAAGCCGGTGGGTCCGGTTTGCGGGTTTTGTGGGTTTTTCGGTTTTTTGTTTTTGTTTTATACATTCTCGTCACACCGTTTCTAGATTAATGCCATTGTTTGAGCACGCATTAAACTGCGATGCTTTCAATATCATCGTTCCTTATCAGTCTTTCTCACGTGGCGGAGGGAGAAAAAGCTTTTCAAGCTATTCTAACACCGATTGCGGCTCGTCAAACCCTTCATAGTTTATAAACCCATGGATAAGAAAAGAACCGACTTTTACAGAATAAAATTTTTTGGGGTTATCAACTATCCCTGCTATGGTTATGCGGCTTGTCGACTATTACTGTTTTCTCTTAGGAGCCGGGCTCTTATCAAGAAATCCACGAAATAAAGAGACCTAAAAGAAGTGCGACAAGTACGAATCGCAATGAATTTACTTCACTTTTCTAAATCAGCTCATATTCCCAGGGACAAATGAGCGCTGGAAATCTTAGTATGGTACATCAATAAGGGCCAGATCAAATTCTCAGAGCAGAGCAGGGTGTATCCATTATTTGCTCAGGGAAGGGCGTGAATATAGATCGGGGCATGCAGGGGCTCCAAGTGCAAAGATCGCTAATGAAAATAAAAGAATGTCAGCGGTGGCTGATGTGATTGTGGAGTGAATCGGTTGGTTCACGTGACTTTATTGGCTGTTTTACCTCCTTGCTTGCTTCTTTGCTTATCAGCTGAATAAACGTGGTATCCTTTGTATTATTTGAACCGGGACCAACCGAGGTGCCCCAACAGAATTCTTGGCAGACTGATAAAAATTGGCCGGCGCCTAGACAAAACCTCCTCCCCCAAAAAAACTTTGAGTCACCCAAAACGAGTCTAGGGATCCCAGAACCAGCTGGGGGCCACGAACCAAGACAAACTTCAAGGTTCTCGAGATAACCTGCGGGCCAACTAGGACCGAAACAACTTTCAGCCAGGTTCGAGATCAACTCGATGGGCGACGCGACAAACCTGAAGGCCTGAGACAACTCTGAGGCCACGAGACAATTCTTAAAGGCCATCCGAGAAACCTGGGCTCCAGAAATTTTCGGATCCCAAGTCAGACTTGGCCCACGAGACAACCTGGTGGCCTCAGACTCAGAGACAGGTCGGGCGCGTGACAAGCTTGAGGTCTCAGGCCAACTCGAAAGAGAAAACTTTGGGGCTGCTTCAGAGACCAAGTTGGGAGGCAGAGATAAACTCTGGTATCCGATAGCTGAATATGGGAGCCCCCAATTCAAAATTTGGTGGGCCCTGCCAGACCAGCGCTTGGGCCCGAGATTCTATTGAGAGTCTCCGAGACAAACATTGTATGGTGTCCGTCTTCTTATAATCAACTGGAACATAAATCAGAAAACGACAGGAGGCCGCGCGGGAAGCTCTTTACAGAGCTTAAGTTCAGCCAAGGGAGAGCGGTCGCACCTTGGCTGCGTGCTGAGTAAGCAGTGACTACACGATAACCTAGAGGCTCTGAGTGGAAATGAAACTATCGTGTTTCTCAGGCCAAAGTCAGTCAGAGTCACAATCGAGACTGACTTTACTTTGGCATATTTTGAACTGCAGAAATGTTTATAAATTTGTTAAGATATAGTAATATATACATTGAATTCTGGAAAAATGCATCATACAGACAAAAACTAACGTCATATTCAGAACAGTATTGGTCTTATCCATGACTTTACCTGTTGCAAAAAATAATAAAATTTGTGTTGCACAATGTGCAATTTATATGACATGTGGATTCTGGGAATTATTTTCCTGGTAAGACGGCAAGGATTTCCAAATGCACTTTAAGGCAGTTTTCAGTGGGTTGTATGAGGTGGCATATGGTACTAATTCTTCAAACTTGGCATATTCTACAATAACAAGGCTTAGTAGCTTAAAATTATGGAATACAAAAAACAATATTTTTACTCAGGGGCATCTAGAAAACGATTTAAAAAACCAGGTGGTTTTATCGACTAAAAACCCACTAAAACCCAAAAACCCGGGCAGTGGGTGGGACCAACCGCATACTGAGGGTTTGTACAACTTTAGTGTTAAAAATATCCCACACAAATCAGTGGGCCCGTGCCAGTTTGGGCAGAAGGTTGTAGCAGCATTTGGGACCGCACGATTTTGGAGCGGGCTCCAGAGGCTTGTAAAATTAATTAAGAAAAAGGGTTGTCAAGTACGGCAATGTTCTACAATACGGTTTTCTGGGGCCGTCGGAAAAACCCAAAAGTGTGTTCAAATGTTCACACACCACCCTTCGCCCCGGGCGAGGGTTGATAGAATGGTAAGAGTCTCTACTATCCTGGGCAAAAACAATCCAACTCCTACTGGAAATTGGACATACATTTTGCAAATTGTTAGTTTTCTAAATTCAGGCAGATATTTGCCTTCTCATTGCATAATTTGAAAAAGTCACAGCGGAAGTACCCAGCTTATTTTAGCATAGAAATAGCCTCATTTCATGTTTCAATTCCGCATTTTGTTCCAAAGTACGTCGTCATCTCCAGCTCCCCTTACTCCTAATGGCAAATGAGCTTTCCCAAGCTGGAACATTTGCCGACAGCTTTCCCCAGCAGGCTCTCGTGGACACCTGTCATATTCAAACTTTGCAGACCGGTGAGAGACGGTTTGGACATCCACGCGTAAGAACTACCTACACAGCTGAAAACATCGACGTTCATTAACGCATGTAGGAAGTGGAACACATACCTACTGGAGAAAGGTCAATTCTCTGAAAAACGAAACTATCTGAATACGAATGGTAGCTAATATCATAAATGCTGCCTTGAAAATAAAACACATGAAGAGACTGCAACGATAGCCTATGGCTCCCTATTTCGTTTGAGGGCAAAACAGAGCTACCACCTGCAGCCATTTATGGTTCAAAATTGCGGGAAATTACGTGGCTAGCAAAAATTCTAGAATATTCTTGGTATATTAACACGCGGGCTAGAGGGAGGCCTCGGAGACCCCTCCCTACTCACCTGTTTTTCCTCATACTGGGTAACACCATGCGACCGGAAGCACCGGACCAATGACTTTGAGAATGCTGGTATGACCTTGAACTGTGACCTTGACTCATATGGGGAGAACTTGACATATAATCTAGTTTTATATGGCGCTATAACGTTTCCAGCCGGTCTTTGATGCACGCGAACTGGTGCAACCGCGCGGCTGCGGCGATCTCAAAATAAAGGGCTTAACTTTGAAAACCTATAATTACAAAATTTGGACCGATGTTCAAGATTATTTGACCAATCAAGGTGCCATTGAATAATCTCAAAAGTAGCTGAGTAGCTTTTTTGGCAACGAAGGGTTCTCCGGCCACCTGCAAAAAAAGTAGGTGGGGACCTCCGAGGCTCCCCTCCAGTGTGCTTGTTAAGACGCGATGGTATGAGGCCCCGGGCCACTTTTACTGGCATGTGGGGTACCCATCCCCCTACGATCTTAGCAACCATGCTTGGAAGGGAAAACGGAAAGCAGTGTACCATTGCTTGCCTCGATCTCTACCGAAAATACTTATACAACTTTTCGGTCAAGTCATTTTTAGGGTCTCGAAAGGCTTATGTATGTTTCCTTAAGAATAGGTTTGAAACTTAGATTTTGTACCGTAATGGCTAACAGACTATAACAAGAGAAAAGTTATTGCCATCCTTGAAATTTATGTGCAAGAAACACAAAGTACTCAAATTAGCTACTGAGCTCAGAAAACGCTTCGATAAGGCAATCGCGAGAAAATGAACATTGCAGATTCACAAGTATGTACCGGTTAATTTGAAGACCATTGTTGTGCATGAACTCTCGAATGATGAGGGACAGAAGGTTCAAGTTTCACATTGAATATGTGAAGTTCAATGGCGCCACGTGATGGAGTCGTTCTTCCGATCCGTGGGTCAGATCTCAAGGAAAGCAACATGTGCTAATCTTATATGTTCGAAAAGTGGTTGTCAGCGTCGACGTTGTGTGGCTTTTTGTCCGTGATGTATGCTTTCTCATATAAATTGAACTGGAATAATTTTGATTTTTAGGCTATGGCTAGAACAAGAAAGCTATCGAAAACAAACCTAAGACAACAGTAATAATCGGCTTCTGACGCATTATCCTGCCGCTACATTTTTCAGCAAATGCACCAGAGTGTCGGAACTGTTACGTATGCTCCAGTAATACATGCAGTTTTTCGGAACGGCTTAAATTTTTCTGTTTGCAATAATAACCTCCACACCACATCAAGTTCATTCTCAGTGTCACCGAAGCGCAGTCTTGCTCAGTTCTCCCCTCCCGTTACACCACTACCAACCGGACGCGTCTATGCGGCGTGCCGACTGCTGGCTGAGTGGCCGGCGACGGTGTTGGGCTTGGTCTGCGCTGCTCGATGCTGGTTTCGCTGTGTAGATCTTTTTATTTGGGGTTTTATGTAGTTTAAGCAATGCTCTTTCACATGGAGGTGTTTTGAAGCCAATAAAAACATAGGAATTAGGTATGCATATCTTTGCAAAAGTTGAGAATTGCATTTTATGCATACTCGTGCCAATTAATATAATTAAACTTGCATATTTTTAGTGTTCAGACTTTTTAGATTATTTTCATATAACCTTTCGCAGGAATACCTACCTTCAATTTAAATGGCTAAAACTCAAGCAAAAAGTCCGATGCACGCGGCCGATGCTGGATTGCCCGAGGCTATAACTTCGAAATCATTATCCGAACGAGACTAGAAATACCACAGTCGTTTTCAGCACCACTGAGAACCATTGTCCCAAATTTTCATAAAAATCTGAGATATGAGGGTGTTATTTCAACTCCCAGCTTGTTCGATTTGTCGTGGAATGTCCCCAATGGCCCGCGCAAATTTAACTGGAGCCTGTGAAATCTTGGCGACCCAAAAAACCAGAGTGGGCATAAACAACTCTACGGGCCTGCAGAACATTAGAAAGGCCCCGTGCCTTATCAGAGTCTCCTAGATTCTGAGGGACTGTGCACTTTCAAATTAAAAAAAACCCTTGGACAAATTTGGAGGCCCACACGAGGTTTGTGTGGGTGCCCACATTGCCTTGGGGCCCGTGTTCTCTTTGGGCCCGCACAGTTTCAGAGTTGAAAACTCTGCGGAAAACTCTGCGGGCCATTAAATATTTGGATCGGTCCCAAAAAATGCGCATGGGGCCTGCAAAACTCAGGGGCCTTTGCAAGTCCAGGAGGGGCCCGCGGTATTACGGGGCTGATACAGCCGGGGATCCGGGTTCGTTCAGGTAGGACAGGTGTCTGGGACGTTTTTGGGGGTTTTCAGTGGCTTGGCCATATCATTAGGGCAGGTGTAATTTTTAGTAGAATTAAAATTCTAGGGGCCCGCATAACCTTACGCACCACTCGGGGCAAGTGTTGTCCCCAGCCGGCCCCGTCGGGGGTCTATGAAATCTCTTTCGGGCCAGCCAGGGGACCGCGTTCCGCTGCCTAGGGCAGTTGAATAACCGCTACCTAGCGTGATTTGTGAGATCTAATGGGGTAAGGGGGTTGTTTGCGTGAGTATCTCCCTCCCCCTCCAGTACCGGTGAAGGCGGCGCCGATCCCCATACCGATGCGTGTTAAATAGGCAGCAGTTTGATGTCTTGGCATGTTCATATCCCATATTAACCAGGACTGGGAAGGACCTATTGAAGGCGGTTCAACGAAGGAACTGGCAATATGGCTGCTTTTGGTGGTAGGCATAACGTATCAGGAAGTCACTCAAGTGAAGCTCTTCACAGATTAGTGGCTTAATCTGATCGAAATGGCATGAATTCGTTTGCGGCGATCTTGGTATGGTCAGTTGTACCGTGGCCGGATTAAGACAAAGATCTTACTGGGAAACGTTTCGCTAGTTGGACCAATGAAACCTTTTTATAACGACTTCTTGGCCGATTTCGACACGATCTCGTTGAAAGTGGCCATGGTTAGTTCTGATCAGGGTTAGCTCAGCAGTGACGTGCAAAATACGCCTCCCATCTCGTGCAAGCATTTGCCAGTGACGTCAAATGCTGCGATCTGGCAGATGCATCTTTGCTGGTGGATTCAGAATAGAAGGAAAACATTTTAGTGTGCAGTTCTTTAGCGGCAGTATTCACTTCTCAGTCGTTTTTTTTTACTTGAGAACAACCGAGGGTGGGGTAGACCAGGATACCATTGTCTGGCTCTACCCCAATGTATCCTGTAGAAGACTGTGTAAACTAGTAAGACTGTGGGAATAACTCGATTGACAGGCTAGCCCGAAAATATAATTTAATCGCTCACCATTCAATCCAAAAATTGGTCTCTATAGCCAGAATTGTCATCTGTCTTTGTTGTTCACATCGCGTCAGCAACCAAGCCGGGCGGTCCGATACTGCATCCGCTGCTCTTCTGCCCCCCCTGCTTATAGACTCCCCCACATTCCATTTACCAAAAATTAGTGGAGCAGCGGGGCACAGAACAAATTCTAAGCCGCAAGTCTGTTAAGGGAAACGCCCCCCAAAAGGAAAGGTTAGAAAGGGAGATAGGTATCTTTGTCCACTGGAACAACAATGTAATTAAATGAGGGGTTTTGATGTGTGATTTTTTCATATTTTGTAATAAAAGTGTTAACACACGCATTGACGGGGGGGCAGGTACCCGCCCCCTCGGGGTTTTCGGAGACAGCAGAAAAACGGCGGCGCGCAGCGCCGCCGTACTTGGTATACCTTTTCCCTCATCATTTTTGCAACTTCTGTGAAAATTTTAAGGATAGGTCATCTCAGGTCAGGTCACCAGTACAGGTCAAGTGATCCGACCTAAAAAAAAAGTTTAAGATAGCATAAGTCGGAGCAGGGTGAACTTATCCAATTGAAACTCATATCACATAATGGGCTCACCGAGTTCTCTGACATATGTTCCGGTATTTTTTATATCGATGACCTAAGGTCAGGTACGAAGCATGACCTCTCCATTGGTAATACATGGGAAATATGGTTTTTACTGAATAACTCAGTAACGGATGGTGATAGAGCGTTTATTTTAGCTTCATTAGACTCGCCTTGGCTTTGCAGTTATAATGATATGCATTTTATATAATTTGACCCTGACCTGACCTCAGGTCAGATCAAATCATATATCATTCGATTCGGCTTGCTGCGAGGATTCATAGAGTTCAATTCGTTTTGCTCTATCTTTACTTGTTCAGATGTAATGGCCGAAAAACTTAATTTACATGTTATTCCTATGACGGCATGTTTTGACCTCTGGTGACCTTAAATGTGACCTGACAAAAAAATGGTTCAAATATTTTCGATGGAGAAGCGGATGGGCTACCCAACGCCGTTTACCGTTTCTTGCTACCTACCGTGGTTCTCGAGATCTTTGGGGGGGCGGGTACCCGCCCCCCTCGTCAATCCGAAGGTGGCTCAGACCCCCGTCAATGTGCGTGTTAATTTCCATGTAATACACAGAAAAACAGTAGCTATGTATTGAGGGACACCGAATTTTTGGGTACCGTCTGATAATGACAGCAGCGATAGTGGCCTAGAGGGGCGGTGGTTAGCGGTTCGCAACTTTGGAAAAGTGGCGCTAGTAGCGGTGATAGTTTATCCAAGGTGGCCTAAGTAGCGGCAGCACTTAAAAATCTGAAAAGGCGCTCCCTATGGACACCAATATGTCTCATTGCCAGAGGCATCGCCACCTGGGGGGGGGTTGGGGCAGTCTGGAAGTGACCCCCACTTTTGGCCGGCAGTGACATTGAAAATGTTCAATTTAAAGGGGAGAAATTGACTCCACTTTTAGTCACATTTTGCTACATCAAGTACAAAGTTCTCCGATTTAAAGCATTTATAAAGTTTAAACGAGCTTGTGGTGCTACCTAACGACCAAAGCTTACAATTTTGGTCCTCCTTGTGATGTTATTCTTTTCTCTGTTGAAATTGCCTCCTCTAGGCATTGGACCCAGTTGTAGCCACACACTATTGTTCTGGTCCCACAGCACCCGCATGACCCCTTTCATACATTTTGGACATCACCTAGGGGTACCACGTAGAAGCCAAACCCTCCGATCGGTCTCATGGCACCTGAAAAACGCCAATTGTGCATTTCGGAAAATAGCTAGAGATGCCACATAGCGGCTGAAACATAAGTTATTTACGCTTTTTTGCATGTAGGAATAATTATCATCCGATGGAATGTTAACCCGCACCCCACCGGGGGTCCAGCGCCACCTTCGCCCCACCGGGGGCCATCGATGGCCCCCCTCTAACTCCGAAAATATGGGCGTTAGCGCAAATCTGCAAAGTGCAATAGAAAGCTCGCGTGAATTCAGTAAGAAATTGCTTCACATTTTTTAGTGCTCAGGTCAATGGTTTGACCTCCAGAGGTCAAATTAGGTCAAGATCGGCTATTTTCACTCAAATATGCAATGCTTAAGCAAACTGGGCATAACTCTTATGCCATTAAAGCTATTGAGGTCTGGTAAACATTTGATAGGACATTGTCAGTACTTTTTCCGCTATGTGAAACGTAAAGACCTCCCGCCAGTGGTTTGACCTCCAGAGGTCACCTCGTGACCTAAGATGACCTGAGGTCACGAAAGGTCAGAAACTGACCTTGCCGTATATTAAATGAAAGCCAATGACAAGACAAATACGATGGTGTTTGTTTCAACGCTCTAGCTTATACAGGTCAAAAGTTATCGTCAAAATACTGTTTTTGACCCCTGGTGACCTTGGATGACCTTGGAGAGGTCAAAGGGCAAATATGACCCCTGGAATCCGTGAAAGGGTGTCCAAGAACGCTTTTCTGATCAAGCTGAGCATTTTCAATCGCTTTTGTGACTTTTAGATCATAAGACAGCTTTTCCCCATGCTTTGACCTGACCTCAGGGCACGAAATCGAAAAATCCCGGATATACACCTTGTAGACCCTGGAGGGGCCATAAACTGTAGGAAGTTTCAAATTGATCGACTTTGAAATGTAGCTCTTACAGAGCTCTAAAGTTGAAGTGAGGTGACCTTGGTTGACCTCGTCTGGTGACCTGACCTTGGGTGACCCGGGGTAAAAAATTTCAGGGATGGTGGCAAAATAATGCAGTGAGAGGTAGAGCCCTCAACCGTGGTGCTGCGCCTCTTCGTTTTTCTGCTATCCCGGAAAAACCTTAGGGGGATCATCGATGGCCCCCGGTGGGGCGAGGGTTAACATAGGTATAATTGAATTTCAACTTACGTCAACAATCATCTTTATTGAAAGTTTTCCTCTAATGCACAAATTATGCATGTGTGACGTACATTTTTATTTTACAAAATGCACGTAGCGGTGAATTTCTGAAGTGTTCGCTTTCTTTTCAACCATGGCCTGCCGTAGCAGGCTGTTTGTAATTACTAATTTGCTTGTTCAGACAGCCGTTTGAGATTGGATGTTTATCTGAAGTTGGACGATTCGAAGGGAATAAGCCCCAAGCTGTGGAATGTCTGAGAAATTGGGATAAGGTAAGACATATGTGTTCTTGCGCTTTAACTCTTGCCCCGGTGGCGGGTACGAACCACCTTCGTCCTGGTGGGGAGGGGGTAAAAAAAGACCCCTTTTATCTCAAAAACGAGGAAGGCTAGAAACAAGCGCAAGACGGCGATCAAAAGCTTCAAAAAGGATATTAAAGTTACTTTGGTAATTTTTCTCTTCAGGTCAATATCAAGGTCACCAGAGGTCAAAATATGTAGGTCCAAAATTACTCATATGAGGTGTACTAAGAAAACCTCATTTATCTCAGATAGAAATTAAGATGGCTAGAAACATGTTTCGAACACCATTCTAAAGCTAATCTTTCATTAGAATGACATTTCTTTTCGGGTCAGGTCAAAGCCTAGGGAGCTGCAGGTCACTGAACATTGGGAATGTTGTTAGGAATTTCCATAGCCGCCCATGCACAAGGGCCTTTCCTTTTTCGCTAATAACTTCCAAACCAAACAAGATAGTTGATGCACCATTACATTTGTATCGTCAATACGAATCAAATGATATATAATATTGCCATGCCAGGTCTAAGTCAAAATTTGATTTAACCCAGGTCAACGGTTTGACCCAACTTGACCTGGTATAGTCATGATGTATATAATTTGACTTGTAGTGACCATACAAACAATTCGGTAACAGAATAAAAGTCATTTCTTTGTTTATTCAAAATTTATAGAGTAAAACACCAAAAATGTTTATTTGATCTTAGGTGACCTTTCAAAGGTCACAGGTCAAAATATTAGGTATCAACTTCAGAAATGGGCTAAGAGCATGTCCTACCCGATATTAAGAGTTGATTTCATCAATACTTACTGAGAATAGCTCATTTCGTGATTTCCCCCATGCATTCGCAATAGGGAGGTCATGCTCTGTACATGACCTTAGGCCACCAATATCAAAGATCCCGGAACATATGTTGTAGCTGCTGGTGGGCCACTATGGGGTATGAGTTTCAACTTGATGGATTTTCTGCAACTTTCCAGAAAATCTTAAGTTTGGGTCAAGTCAGGTCACCAAACCAGGTCAAGTAACGGCACCTTCAAAATTTTTAAGTGGCACCAGTGGAAGCAGGATTTATTTATTGACCTAATATTTATATCACATGATGGGCGGACCAAGTACCACAAGTTGTGGTAAAGGAATCTGTAAAGGGAATGTGGCGCCTTTATAACGTGATTTTAACTGAGATAGCCAAATTGTAAAGCAAGTCGGAAAACCCGGTACTCTGTATATCATTTGTCTTGGAACTCGATATTTCCGTAGAAAAAGCTCAAACCTACCCGAAATGCACCTCTCATGTACCTCTCGCCAGGCGGCCACTGTTGTGAGCTGCTGGTGTGACGACATATGCTGACGTCACGATGAGCATCAGCCAATCGAAGCCCTTGAAGCGTTTCGAGTTTGGTAGTGGTTGCCAGATCATGGCATCATCCACAGGCAGATATTTATTTCTTTTCCTAGAGGAGGATTTTAAAAATCAAAATATTGAGCTTATTGTACATTTTTCAGAGAAATCATGAGTGGTTTCATTATTTTCGGCTAAAAGTACGCCTAATTACACTAAATTCAAGGATTTGACCACGGTACCACATTCCCTAGATAAACATTATCGATGACAAAGCGTCAAGTACGCGTTATCCACTGGAAATGGATGGGAAAAGCGAGCAGTGGTTGAAAAATGGATTCATGTCTATAAATAAATTTTAGGATACCGCATTGCAACTTTGGGATTGTGACCTCTGAAGGGTCATCTGGGACTGCTTGAGCAGGTTTTCAGACTTCGGTCCATAACTTTGCAGAAAATGATGATAGAGCCTGCATTTTGACATAATTACGCTCGAATTATCATTGCGAGTCGATTGCTATGCATATTGACTCTGTTAGGCCAGATGGTCAGCCTGGTGGATGGTACCTAAAAGTCATTCAATTCACTGTAGCGAGAGGAATTGAATGGCTCCTCAAAATCCTCTCTAACTCAACCCAGTCAGACGCTACAGCTCAGAAGCCCTTCACTAACCTGTCACCTGCTTTGACCTGGCGTAACCGCAATAATTACCCGAACCAAAAAAAACCGTATAGTTTCTTCATTATTTCTTATGAAAGCTATCCACCAGTCTTCACGTTTTGTCGCTATCTCGCGCAAGAGCTGATATCGACGAGGGTGTTTGAACCTCCCCCCATTTGGGCGACGGTGGCTCGAAGGCCCACTGGGGCGGGTGCTAACACGCGCAGTGGAGAGGAAACAGTGATTACATACTGACCTATTTTGAATTGAGGCCTATAGGGTCATGTGACCGTTTATTTTGAACTTTGAAGTGGGTGGAAATTTAATATAGAGAGCTTTCGGTGAAGTGAAATATGTCAATATTGGCTTCTTGGCACGTTCTGCAAAGCTGCTACCTCAGTTCAAAACCCATAATAACAGGGAGACACTCCCTTTAGACTTTAGCTTCCAAGCTAATCCATCATTGTGGGAATTGCTCGTTCGTATGGTGAGGTCGGAGTTTCCATGGCAAGACCCTTGATGGCTTTAGTGAGGATTCGATTCCAAAGGCCGAACCTTCAATAATCTGGAACAAAACTGTGAAAAGGATAAAATCCTCATAAAACGCATTAACGCAGGAACCATCGCATTGAACATTGCCCAGAACCACAGTTTTGACAATGATATGAAAACGCAACCTTGAACTCTCTTTAAAAAGCATCAATGCAGAGGCGATATTTTCTCCGTCACTCAGAATCAAAGTTGCGGTACTTCTATGCATATGGAAGCCCATATATTTTTGAATATTCATTTGAGGCTAAATCTGCTCTATTATAAATATTATATCAAAATTGACGTTCATTGCTGATTGGAGGAAAACATGACATGGGGCGAAAACAAGCCCAAATCCTAAAGACAAAATTAAACTTAATGAAGCATGAATATATTGATAGATTTCAGAGTGCTGATGCGAGGAGCATGATTATAAGTTGACAATATGTTCAATGGTCCTCCTCCTCGATTCCTGCATACAATTTTTAAGAATTCATTCTAAAAGGCATTTGTATCAAACTCAATTCGAGGTCTTGCTACCCTATGGCCAATAATTTGTGACTTTACCAATTATACCATGCAGATTCTGATGAAGTGCTGTGCATTGATATATAATCCCGGTGTATTATGCCCATTTTACACCCAGGATGCCAGGAGGCAGGTCATTTAATATCTTATAAACATTTAAGTAATTGTTAGGTATATTTTCCACGTCCTATTGTTCCTTTTTGATGATTTTTCGCCAAATTACGTCATGTTACATCTCCCGCCTTATCATAACTTCAGCCCAGCAGCCTCCCTACCAAACGAAAGTCCTGGCTTTAACAGTGACATTCCCTTCCGCAGTGGTGGTGGTAAGGTGAGCCATTGTTCATTTGCCCCATGCCGAAATTGCTCACCCAGGGCTGGAAGAAACCAGCTCGCCGGCCAACGATCACGGCGGACCCAAAACACTGAAACTATGAGGTGTGACAGAAAAGCCCTATACAAAATACGAACCGATCCGGCCGGTTAAAGGGAATGTAGCACCTTCGTGATGAGATTTGAACTGATATAACCATGCGATAGAGCATGCTGAGAAATCACTTGATCGATATTCAATTTGTCCCAGAACTTACCGTTTGCGGATGAAAAGGTAAAAATTAATCCCCCACCGACTCAGTCCTCCCAGGGTGTTAAGGTACTATATGGCGACCTTAGTCCATCACCACCTTGGGACGGGTTTCGATCGGACCCCCTCGGTTTTTCGCGATCGATTCTGAGCCAATTCTAATTAACACCCGCACTGGAGGGGGGTCTGGCACTAACGCGCACTGGAGGGGGGCCTGGTAGGCCCCCCTAAGATCTCGGAAACTAAGAGGGTTAGAAAAACACCACTTGGTAGGTGGGTGGGGGCTATGGTGATCTACATGATGACGGATTTTCATTGACCTAGGTCAATATCTTCAAGGTCAAACGAGGTCGTAAAGGTCAAATATTGGCCATGTTGGGGATCGATTGGTAAATGCTATGATTATGCGGGAAAATGGCGGGAATAAGTTAAAATCGGACAAGGTTCATAGAGAAGAGGCCTCAAAGAGGCTTCCCCACATCTTTTGGGTCAAGGTCATTCAAGGCCATTGACCTTTAAGGTCACCATATGGTATACTACTTATTATTTACACTTTGACTAACACTGTAGCCACTGTTTGGCGGGAAATGAGGATTGACCTTTCCCAATGACCTTTGACCTTGACCTTTGACCTTGAACTTTGTATTGGTGTACCCTACCGATGACGTCATATCATAATATATGTCAGACCGGGTAACGTCATTTGGCCGGACGCACAGTGGTCAGTGACCTTGAAAGTGCAGATATGAACTTGACCTGTGACCTTTGACCTTGACCTTGACTTTCATGTGAAGTGACCTTGACATATAGTCCCGCTTATATGACGTTATGACGTCACCACTCGGTCTTCAATGCAAGCTAACTGGTCCGACCGCGCGTTTACGGTGATCTCAAAATGCAGGTCTGACTTTGAAAGTCTATAAGTCAAAAAATTTTCGGCCGATTTCCAAAAAGTCTTCACCAATCGACGCGCTATTAAATTCTGTTAAATGTGGCCACGTGTCGTTTTTCGGCTACAAGCAGTTCTCCGGCCACCTCGGAAAAACAGGTGGGGGGGCCTCCGAGGCCCCCCTCCAGTGCGCGTGTTAAACGAGCTCCACTTTTCAGGCCTCTAGGGTAATTGATTTGACAACTTGTGACCAAATATTGACACCAGGTTAGGTCAGGTCAACGAGATATGGCGTAATTTTTAAACCCTGGTACGGCGATTGTGTTCTTTTAAAATGAGACTGACAAAACCAGGGTGTTCCTCAACATCATTGGAAGCCCCTTGAAACGAAAAAGCTGCGTGCTGCTCCCGTCCACTTTGAGGTCGGGTCCATACCAAAGTTACCAGGGGTCACCAAAGGTCACGGTTTTCGAAATTGTTTGTGTCTATAACTTTTGCAAGAAGCAAGCTACGGTCGTACGTTTGGTTTTATAGTAATGAGCATGACCTAAAAACTTGAATGACATGCAGCTTGACCTTGAAAGGTCATCATTTAACATTGATCTAAGGCAAAGATCACACTGTGACTTTACAAGGCCATGCCGCATATCATTTGAATACTTGGGTCAAGACAGACATTGATGCTGTTTGTTTTGTTTTTGGTCTCATGGTCCCCAAGTTATGATATTTTCTAAATAGGTCTAAATTTCAGCCATTTTGGCCCATTGTGACAGTACGGGTTAGCGGATACGGTTGAAACTCGGCTCCGGCTTTCAATTTGTCCGTAACATTTCCGGTTCCCGAGACCGCAGGGGGTGCGATGGGATCTCCCAGGCGGTGGTGTGTACGAAAAGAGCCCAGGTGGCGCCGGGTTAGGAAGGTGATGTCATGCTCAAGCCCCGCTGCGCGAGCAAATTTTCCTGGCTTGTACATCTTTAAAATTCACGTGCTAAATATGACTTTGGTACTGTCGATCATGCTTGGTACTAAATTGATAAAATGTGGTGTTTTTTCTACTAAATCTTACTGCTTAAGCATCATGTCTTCATTTTGCCTTGTGGATTAGGTGGCATTTATGTGTGTACACTGTATGTTTGTCTTTTGTTTTTGTTTGTTTGTTTTTTTACAATAAACATGTATGGATGTAACAAGTATAACTTGCTTTATGGGGGGTGGTTGGCGTAGTGGATAGCGTGTTCGTCTGCTAAGCCACCGTGTCAATTTAAAGGTCAAATGTCACATATCAAGGTAATACCAGTAATTTCAAGGTCCTTGACCCCTACGATTAGGCACCTAGTATGTCGTATATTGCATTATGATGTCATAGTTAAGGTTATTCAGTGTGGATGTCACCTTGGCAGGTGGTATCACCTTGGTACCTTCGTTGGTATCACCTTAGCTGCAGGCATCACCTTAGCCTTAGATCATTTAGCAAGTCAGACTCCCATCTCCCGCCCAATGCATTTTTTTTATAAAGTTTGTTGTAGGGAATATGTCATACTGCAACTTCATAGGTCGCTGAACTTCTATGACCTTGACCCTGAAAATTCGGAGAACGTTGTAAGGTACTGTCCCTCCATGATCTTAGCCCGCTTTTAGTGTGTTCCCGACCTTTTTCGGCACAATTATGGAATTCCCCAAAAGCTCTCCATCCCAGTCAAAATATGACCTTGATGACGTCGTGTGACCTTGAAGATATGAGATAGGTCAATGAAAGTTAGCGGTAATGAAGGTCACCATAGCCTCACCAACACCCAAACCGGCATTTTTCTAGCCATCTCCATTTCCGAGATCCCAGGGAGGTCGTCGCTTTAGAACCCCCTCTCCACTGGGCATTGACGTCACATCCCTCTCCACTGGGCGTTGACGTCAGATCCCTCTCCACTGGGCGTTGACGTCAGATCCCTCTCCACTGGGCGTTGACGTCAGATCCCTCTCTACTGCGCGTTGAGGTCAGATCCCTATCCACTGGGCGTTGACGTCAGATCCCTCTCCAATGCGCGTTGACGTCAGATCCCTCTCCACTGCGCGTTGAGGTCAGATCCCTCTCTACTGCGCGTTGACGTCAGATCCCTCTCCACTGGGCGTTGAGGTCAGATCCCTCTCCACTGCACTGGCGAGTTCAGCGGCAAGGCAGTGTTTTTCTTTGTGTGAAAAGACAATTTATCAAAATTACGCTGGGCAATAAAAATTACAATTTTTGTTGGCCACTTAAATAAATCATTTGCTTCCTATTTAATTAGAGATCAACAGACACGTCACCCAATTACAGAGGGTCTAAGGAACCTTTTTACAGGATCAGATAGAACACGGAAGGCGATCTTCCTCTTCCACCACTTTGAACCCACGTTGATTCATGCTATCGCAATATGGATGCAGGTAATGAAGTCGCTAAGCCTCCTGACTCCTAGATTGTTTTAAAACTGAATTTCCTATCGGGATTCCCATTTTTCTGAAACTTTATTCCACGTTGCTATTCTATGGCTGAAAATAATTTTGAAGGAATGCCTCACTTAGTATTGTTTCCATCACACATGGGGTAATAGCGTCCTACTAAAATTTGGATTTTTCTCGGAAATCCTGACGATTTCCTAAAGCAGTTCATAACTCAATGAGCAATTTCAGCTTACGCGTGATTCTTCAACCCAAAAAACCATGCAGATACAAATTGAAACATGGCATACAGAATGTTATATTTTTGTTGATCTGTCATGATATTGCCCAAGGGCAAGGAGAGCCCTCATCTGTTTCACTTCGCTAGACACAAATCAAAATGACACGTATAGCATTCCTTGATATTGAGATAAGAGATCGCGAGCTCGCTTTAAGCCTGTTATTAGCAGACATTATCGCTGTAACACGAGCGTCTTTATTTTTTCAAGTTATCGCGTGCTGACGCACAAGCCTCTAATCCACGAATGCATTCGCCCAATTTGGAGTATCCTTGCAGACCACCCCACGTGTCTGTCAAATTCGGGCTCCCGTTACCGCTTTATCAGGCTTGATATGGAGAGATACATGCTGATGGAATGCAGCAAACGCGTCACTGATGCAGAGCTGTTATGTTTTGGTCACGGTTCAGCGCAGTGTCCAAGTCACGCCACGGAGCAGCTGCTCCTGATCAGAAGACGTCAGATAGCCATCACTGATTATGTTCTCTTACTTCTTTAATCCATCTGTTGTGGCTGGCTTTTCATTTACAATTAAGTGTCAAGCGTGCACTCGAGGAGTCAGCATCGAATTTATTGAATGGCACTTCTGAGTACGCGCATTTGTATTTGTAAGGGCAGGGGTATAAGTTATTTTTCTCTTTGCCTATTAAATCCGCGCCCCGGTGGGCCTCCGAGCCACCTTCGGCCTGGTGGGGGGAGGGGTTTGAAAACCCCCCTCAAACTCGGCCCCTACACTGGATAGCGAAAAAAACGTGAAAGCTGGTGGATAGCTCATACAAATTAATGAAAAGCCCATATCATTCACTTTTTGGCTCAGGTCAATGTTGAGGTCATGACAGGTCAAAGAAGGTGGTATTTTGAGTAGAGTTTTTGGGCTGGACAGAGTTTTTGGACAGACAGAGTAGAGCATCGGACAGAATTGAGTTAGAATCACTTTTTAGGCACCATTCTCTTCCTGTCGTCACAGAAAATCTAATTATGTATAATATGACCATATTAGGTCCATACACAAAATAACCTGACCTCAGGGCAGGTCAAGGTCACTTTTTTACCTAGCCTAATCAATATGCGTATCAATCGGCTTACAATAGCAATCCAAACGCAACAGTATCAAAATAAATGCTGCATAATTATTTCATGCAAAATTATTGAGCTAAGTCTGAAAACTGCTTAACCCGCGCAGGGCTGAGGTCTCCCGCCGAACGCGCGGGGCTGGGGGGTAAATTTTACCCCCTGTTATCTCCCGAACTAATGGTCTGATTTGGAAAATTCAAACGCTAATCGAAAGATCTCATCACTAACAACTAAAAACATGTACTTAATTTAAAGTTTGAGGTCAAGGTCAAGGTCAAACTGAGGTCAGCTGTCAAAAGCGTGGTTTTTGAGGTTGCAATGCTACGGAGATCAGGCAATGGAAGCTATGAGCTTCATACTTCATGGAAAGCCTTCACTTGAATGCAGCAAGGTGCTTTGAGACCGTTAGGCTGGTGGCATGACCGGGTCAGGTCAAGATGAGGTCACTAAAGGTCACCATATTTTTGTATCCAAATGTGGTCATGCGATACATGTTTTTGAGCCATTTTGCATGCAGAATTCAGCTATGATATTCAGAGAATCATATCTGAAATACTCTGGTCTCAACTTGCACAGCCAGGGTCAAGGTAGGTCATCAGAGGTCAACTTTTTAAGTTCATACTTTTTGCCAAATGACACATGATTTTGGACCTGTTTTGTCTCAGGAACACTCTAAAAGTAGTGTAAAGCGTGTACGAGGTCATCCTGGGTCATCCTGGGTCACTATGATTCACTAAATAAAGACAGTATTGATCAGCCCTAAAAATCAGAGCGTGAGTCGCTGAGCTTTCTGCAGCTCTCCAGGCTAAAGTTATAAAGCTAGAGACTCAAAATTTGTCATGCATATGCACTGTATGGTGTTTTACCAAACAAATTCCGGTTTTTGAAAAATCTTAAAAATTTTAGAAATTTTGTAACTTTTTCCAAAAAAAATATTTTTTTAACAAATATTTTTTTTCAAAACCAAAATTTTGAAAATCCAAGATAACCATTTTGAAGACCACAATAATGCCTATCGTTTGATGCAAGAAAATTGGAAATCGGTTCAGAACTGTAACTTCAGCAGCTCTTTAAACATTGCGCGATTTTGGTACAAAAATCGCCTGTAGTGACGTCACATTTTTGCTTATTTCTCAAAAAGTTTTCAACCGATTTTATTTTTATGTGGCAGAAATGTGTAAAATTTATGTCAAAAAGGGTACTTAAAATTTGGTGGCGCTGAGCGCCGCCGTTTTTGAGATATCGCAAAAATTCGCGAGGGGGGGGTAAAATTTACCCCCAGCCCCGCGCGGGTTAAGTGGCCCCAGATGACCTCTCAAAAGTCACAGGTCATATTTGTATCCGAGAAGAGAGCAGAGCACTAATTATTTGCTTTACGTATACGGATGGTATGGATCATTTTTGGCGTTGTGCTCTAGCAGAAAAATTCGAGTGGTTTGGCATTATGTGAACATTCTATGCAAACATGACATTGTGCACAATGTTTTAAAGACCGAAGAAAATATGTTGTGTGAAATCATAAAATAAGCTTTCCAATGGCTACGCACTTTGCACTAGTTCCATTGGATAATTCGCATAACAACATAATCTAAGTGCTTACGTTATGTTTTCCTTCCAGTTTTATGTTTCCTCTGAACAAAATTGAAGATGAACTGACGGTTATAGCTGCAAAAAATAGAGGAACCTCACCGTGAGTTTCGTAGTGCGCCTTTCTATGACAAGAATTGAACTAATGGAGGAGCGAAGCAAAGATGAGTGTCATATTCCTATGGAAGAACGCAATAACAGGGTAACGGCTGAGGTTATGAATGTTTGTGCAAGCGTATCACTGCCTACACGTGCAAACCAGGCCATGCTGAAGGAACTAAGAGGGCTTTGGAAAGATAAAGATGCAAACAAGAAGCATGTAAAAAGGTTTGGCAAGCGAGCTACTACATCAACTGCTGCGATGGATTCGCTGTTCAATATCAGCAGCCGAGAGCGTGAGCCTGAACTAGCAGAAGACAGTGTTTCCGGCGAACCAGCCAAATGCCAGACGTCTTCAGACAAGCAGCCTGGTCCAGGAAACCACAGCACGATGGCAGATGAGAGCTGAGCGAGCGGGTCGAGCAGTCATGAGAGGAGCAGCCGTCACCTTCCCGCGTCAACAGGTTACGGCCGAGACAGCAAACACGCCAGTGGAAACTGGTGTTCCAGGTAACGCTATTATCCGCTAAGCTATAATGACTTGGTAATCCCGATCAAAGGGATATTGTCTGTGTCTGAGCAATGATATTTTCAGGAACCAGTCTCCCCATGAATTCTAACAGAACACTCACCGGCCATATTTTATTTTATTTATTTTTTTATATCGCGAACAGATGTATATCCATTTACAGGCGAAGTCAGAGCCTAAAAATAAACACAATATGCTACAAGTAAAAGACACGTATCACACATGATAACAATAGAATGAATCACCCCAGGTTAGGATGTTCCTCCCCCGAGGATAAATGATACTGGTGAAACATGAATTGAAAGCTAGAGAAAATACATGGTCTAAAAATTACCTGCTGCGGCGAGAGCGCTAGCTCGCAGCAAGTACACGGGGTGAACGTATGTATTTTAAAGCATTGACTTTAAAACTGCTAAAAGATTTTAAAAATAGGTCAGAACTGGAATATGATAAGAAGGCATTCATTGTTAACGGGATCCGACACAAAAGCCCCTGGCCCACAGTGTTCACACGCCCGCGCCGCTCCGCGAAAAGATGACTGCTATATATAGTTTTTAAAGACGCTATCCAAGTCGTTCACAGTCCATAACTCATAAACCATAAGAAATGGTAGGCGTTGCTTAACATTCTTCTATGGCCTATCTTTCTTATGAGTTATGGACTGTGAACGACTTGGATAGCGCTCAAAATATATACATCAATATATATCATAAATATGTTGTATGAATATTGATAAATTGTATTCTAATTTTTTTGGCATTTATAAAAATATTTTGCACATATCTTTAATTTAAAAATTATGTATATATATATATATATATATATATATATATACATTTAAGCATGTTCAATTGAAGATTGTTGCGTTCTTTGCTTTCACCAGTTTCTTTTTAAGTTTTAGTATTTTGTTGATCGTTAATTTAATATTGTATTGTATGTACATATGTATATATATATATATATATATATATATATATATATATATATATATATATATGTATGTATGTATGTATCTATATATGTATATATAATATGTATATATATATATATATAATATGGTATATAATATTATAGATATATGATATATTATAAGATGTAATATGTAATATATATATATATATATATATATATATATATATATATATATATATATATATATATATATATATATATATATATATATATATATATATATATATATAATATAACGTTCAAAATATATGCATAAATATTTATTTTAAATATTTTGTATATCTATTCATAAATTGTATTTTAATTTTTTTGGCTTTTATAAAAATTTTTGTATATATGTTTAAAAATTATATATATATAAATAAATAATTTTCAAAGATATATACAAAATATTTTTATAAATGCCAAAAAAATTTGAATACAATTTGAAAATAGATATACAAAGTATTTAAAATATATATTTATGTATATAATTTTGAACGCTATCCAAGTCGCTCACAGCCCATAACTCATAAGAAGGATAGGCCATAGAAGAATGTTAAGCAATGCCTACCATTTCTTATCCTTCGCCCGGGTGGAGGTCTTTTTAGACCCCCCTCGGGTTTTTCCAAAGGGACCAAAAACGGCGGCGCGCAGCGCCGCCAAACTTGGTCTAGCTGTTCCCTCATCATTTTTACATCTTTCCTGAAAATTTTGGCTCAAGGTCATATCAGGTCAGGTCACCAGGCCAGGTGAAGTGACCTCACCTAAAAAATACTTAGGACTGCATAACTAAAAGAAGGGTTAATCGATCAAGTTGAAACTCTTACCACATATTGGGCCCACCAGGAACTACAACATTTGTTCCGTGATTTTTGATATTGGTGACCTAAGGTCATGTGCAGAGCATGACCTCCCCATTGTCAATACATGGCGAAAATCACGAAATGAGCTTTTCTCAGTAAGTATGAATGAAATCAACTTCAAACATCGGTTGCGACTTGCTCTTAGCCCATTTCTGTAGCTGATGCCAAAAATTTGACTTGTGACCTTTAAAAGGTCACCTTAGGTCAAATAAGCATTTTTTGGTGTTTTTCTCTATAGATTTTGAATAAGCTAAGATAGAGCTTTTATTTTGTCACCAAAGTGTTTGTATAGTCACTGGAAGTCAAATGATATACATCATGACTATACCAGGTCAAGTTGGGTCAGACCGTTGACCTGGGTCGGGTCAAATTCTTAAATTTGACCTGACATAGCAATATCATATATCATTCTATTTGTATTGACGAGAGGATTGCAATGGTGCATAAACTATGGCTGTATCTTGTTTGGTTTGGAAGCTATTAGCGAAAACGTAAACGCCCTTATGCATGGGTGGCTATGGACATTCCCAAGAATATGCCCAATATTTAGTGACTTGTAGCTCCCTAGGCTTTGACCTGACACGAAAATGAATGCTACCGTAATGAAAGTGCATGCCAAGAGCTTTCGAATGGTGTCAGAAAAATGTTTTTAGCTATCATGGCTTCTGAGATATATGAGGTTTTCTTAGTACACCTCATATTAGCGATTTTGACCTATTTTGACCTCTGGTGACCTTCATATTGACCTGACAAGAAAAATGACCGAAGTATTTTCGATATCATTTTTGAAGAGCTTTCGATTGCCGTTTTGCGCTTTTTTCTAGATCTCTTAGTTTTTGAGATCGTGGGGGGTCTCTTTTAGCCCCCCCCACCAGGGCGAAGGTGGCTCGTACCCGCCACCGGGGCAAGGGTTAAGGTTTATGAGTTATGGACTGTGAACGACTTGGATAGTGTCTTTAACCCTATTTCCGTCAGGCTCCCGGCTACCCCTATTTCCGGCAGGGGGCAATATCGGCCCCCCTAAGATCTCGTAATCTAACCGGCCGATTTTGAAAATTCAAAGTGCTATAGATTCCCTGACGCTAAACTTTATTTTGAAAAAAGAAAATTTCAAAATTTTGATTTTTAAGGAGAAAGTCGTGCAAAATATACAATTTTTGTGTATTTTTAGATTTTCCATAACCCTTGTCTCTGTTGTACGATTTTCACAAAACTAGTTCAGATTTACAAATAATTGACCCAAAATTGTCATATACTCGAGTTACGCAAAAATTCGAAATTCAATGGCAGTTCCAGGACCAGGACTATGAGGGAAATATATACAACCTAAAAAGTTTTTGTTACGCGGATTAGAAGCCGTGATATACTGCTTGGCATCTTTGACACATAAATAAATGAAAAAAGTGAAAAACTCATCAGGGGCGGATACAGTAAGGTAAAACAGTGGGGTAAAATACATCCCAACAATATGCGAGTGGTATGCATGAGTATATTAGTCCCTCGACTAGTTGAAATTTATTTCTGATAATTTTTACCCTCCCATGGCAGCTCTGGGAAAGGGGGTGACATAGGCGGATCAAGGACTCTCGTCGTGGGGGGGCGGGTGGGGGTGATTGGAAACACATTTTTAATATACAACGATATTGAGTCGCGGCGGTGATACTGGCTGGGAATATGCATTTTGAAAATGTGTAGTGACTGGACACGCCTCTGGTAATCTAGAATTTGGTTATAACTATTTTGAATTTTCATATACCCAATTGTATTCGCCCTGGCACGGCTGTAAGCAGTCTTCTCACTTACTAACGTTTAGTCCTTCTTGATAACATTCCCCCATTTTGAACTGCTGTAACCGCCCCTGATGAATACAAATAGTGACAATTGTGAATGCACTATCATCTCACATAAAAAATAATATAATAAAACCATATAACTGGTATCAGGATCAGCAGAGACGGCTTCCTTTTACAAAGAACCCATCGCATACGATAATACTTGGTTTGTGGATAGAACCTCCCCAAAAACCCAGCCATAGCTCCGCCCCTGGTAAATATATAATATTGACAATTTCAGAAAACCTGCCTGTACTAGTTTTAGGAAAAGTCAGGAAGTTTCAAAGTTCTATCGCAAGCCGTTTCGGAGATATTCTTGAAAAACCTTAGGGGGCAATATTAGCCCCCCTGCCGGAAATAGGGTTAAAAACTATATATAGTCATCTTTTCGCGGAGCGGCGCGGGCGTGTGAACACTGTGGGCCAGGGGCTTTTGTGTCGGATCCCGTGGGCAATGAATGCCTTCTTATCATATTCCAGTTCTGACCTATTTTTAGAATCTTTTAGCAGTTTTAAAGTCAATGCTTTAAAATACATACGTTCACCCCGTGTACTTGCTGCGAGCTAGCGCTCTCGCCGCAGCAGGTAATTTTTAGACCATGTATTTTCTCTAGCTTTCAATTCATGTTTCACCAGTATCATTTATCCTCGGGGAGGAACATCCTAACCTGGGGTGATTCATTCTATTGTTATCATGTGTGATGCGTGTCTTTTACTTGTAGCATATTGTGCTTATTTTTAGGCTCTGACTTCGCCTGTAAATGGATATCCATCTGTTGGCGATATAAATAAATAAATAAAATAAAATATGGCCGGTGGGTGTTCTGTTAGACATCATGAGGAGACTGGTTCCTGAAAATATCATTGCTCAGACACAGACAATATCCCTTTGATCGGGATTACGAAGTCATTATAGCTTAGCGGATGATAGCGTTACCTGGAACACCAGTTTCGGCTGGCGTGTTTGCTGTCTCGGTCGTCGCCTGTTGACTCGGGGAGGTGACGGCTGCTCCTATCATGACTGCTCGACCCGCTCGCTCAGCTCTCATCTGCCATCGCGCTGTGGTTTCCTGGACGAGGCTGCTTGTCTGAAGACGTCTGGCATTTGGCTGGTTCGCCGGAAACACTGTCTTCTGCTAGTTCAGGCTCACGCTCTCGGCTGCTGATATTGAATAGCGAATCCATCGCAGCAGTTGATGTAGTAGCTCGCTTGCCAAACCTTTTTACATGCTTCTTGTTTGCATCTTTATATTTCCAAAGCCCTCTTAGTTCCCTCAGCATGGCCTGGTTTGCACGTGTAGGCAGTGATACGCTTGCACAAACATTCATAACCTCAGCCGTTACCCTGTTATTGCGTTCTTCCATAGGAATATGACACTCACCTTTGCTTCGCTCCTCCATTAGTTCAATTCTTGTCATAGAAAGGCGCACTATGACATACTAAACTCACGGTGAGGTTCCTCTATTTTTTGCAGCTATAACCGTCAGTTCATCTTCAATTTTGTTCAGAGGAAACATAAAACTGGAAGGAAAACATAACGTAAGCACTTAGATTATGTAGTTATGCGAATTATCCAATGCAACTAGTGCAAAGTGCGTAGCCATTGGAAAGCTTATTTTATGATTTCACACAACATATTTTCTTCGGTCTTTAAAACATGGTGCACAATGTCATGTTTGCATAGAATGTTCAAATAATGCCAAACCACTCGAATTTTGCTGCTAGAGCACAACGCCAAGAATGATCCATACCATCCGTATACGTAAAGCAAATAATTAGTGCTCCGCTCTCTTCTCGGATACAAATATGACCTGTGACCTTTGAGAGGTCATCTGGGGCCACTTAAGCAGTTTTCAGACTGAGGTTAATAATTTTGCTTGAAATAATGATGCAGCACTTATTTTGATACTGTTGCGTTTGGATTGCTATTGCAAGCCGATTGATATGCATATTGATTAGGCTAGGTAAAAAAGTACCACTGACCTGCCCTGAGGTCAGGTTATTTTGTGTATTGACCTAATATGGTCATATTATACATAATTAGATTTTCTGTGACAAAAGGAAGAGAATGGGGCCTAAAAAGTGATTCTAACTCAACTCTGTCCGATGCTAGAGCCCAACAACTCTACTCAAAATGTCACCTTCTTTGCCCTGTCATGACATCAACATTGACCTGAGCCAAAAAGTGACTGATATGGGCTCTTCATTAATTTTTATGAGCTATCTACCAGCTTTCGCGTTTTTTTCGCTATCCCGTGTAGGGGCCGAGTTTGAGGGGGTTTTCAAACCCCTCCCCCACCAGGCCGAAGGTGGCTCGGAGGCCCACCGGGGCGCGGATTTAATAGGCAAAGAGAAAAATAACTTATACCCCTGCCCTTACAAATACAAATGCGCGTACTCAGAAGTGCCATTCAATAAATTCGATGCTGACTCCTCGAGTGCACGCTTGACACTTAATTGTAAATGAAAAGCCAGCCACAACAGATGGATTAAAGAAGTAAGAGAACATAATCAGTGATGGCTATCTGACGTCTTCTGATCAGGAGCAGCTGCTCCGTGGCGTGACTTGGACACTGCGCTGAACCGTGACCAAAATATAGCAGCTCTGCATCAGTGACGCGTTTGCTGCATTCCATCAGCATGTATCTCTCCATATCAAGCCTGATAAAGCGGTAACGGGAGCCCGAATTTGACAGACACGTGGGGTGGTCTGCAAGGATACTCCAAATTGGGCGAATGCATTCGTGGATTAGAGGCTTGTGCGTCAGCACGCGATAACTTGAAAAAAATAAAGACGCTCGTGTTACAGCGATAATGTCTGCTAATAACAGGCTTAAAGCGAGCTCGCGATCTCTTATCTCAATATCAAGGAATGCTATACGTGTCATTTTGATTTGTGTCTAACGAAGTGAAACAGATGAGGGCTCTCATTGCCCTTGGGCAATATCATGACAGATAAAAAATATAACATTCTGTATGCGATGTTTCAATTTTTTTATCTGCATGGTTTTTCGGGTTGAAGAATCACAAAGTGGTGGGATGGGTGGGACTGCCCCCCCCCCTACACTCTGAAAGTTGGTTGCGACAGCCACCACCACTGCCCCCACGGTTCCTGCGCCTATTGGTAAAGGATTCTGGTCGGGACTTCAGCAGCAGCAGCATGCTTGCGCATGGAATGCTTAAAATACTAGAAAAACCATGCTAACAACTTCAGTGCTGCTTGAAAACAGCTCTTTAAGTGCGTTTATAAAATCCAAATCGCAACTGTTTCCCACCTTTCGCGTTACTGTTCATCTTCCCGGTCGCCGAGGAAATCAGTATTCCTTTACCATGTCATGCTGCTAGCGACATCTATGGAGAGCCAGTGCAAGCTCAATTCAAAATGGAGATAATTAGAGAAAATTACCGTTATGTGTGCAAGTTATAACAAGAACAAAGCGAATGGAACACCAACGAACCAAACTACCAGCCCAGTGCAATCTTTTGCACCTCGTTGGTAATATGGGTCAATGGTGGGTCAAAAAGTGGAAAATGGGGCAAAATGAAATATTTTCAACTCGACTGGCCCACCAAAAGCTTAAAAAATTGCATTTCTGATGTGCGCAACGTAATCAGCACTAAACATGCATCAAATGAGCAGCAATCCGTTACTGTCCAATGAAAAACCTGAATCCGGACCAGGCTAGCATGACCCACCATCGGCGGCTTTTATTCTTTTCCGATCTGCTCCTTGATTTGACTTCGGATCTGCTGCTTGATTTGTCTTGGCAGTCGTCTTACCTGGAGGTGTAGTCGGCTTGGCTATGCTGATGCTTCTCGCGTGTACGTACGCTGCCGGCGCGCTCGGCTTCCACTGCCCGCCGCACATGTCGGACTTTCTGCTCTCTCAGGCTGGCCACTGAATCTTATGTACCACTCCGGACCGGGATCAGCGGGTTCCCGCGCTCCCGGTACATTTCATATCACAAGGTCTTCTATTGTTTCAGGAAGGCAGCAGGCTTCCGGTTCACCGGCTAAGTACGGAGGGTTCGCCCACACTTCCGCGACTGAAATTTTCCTGGCGGTTTTATCTATTAACGTCATGTAGCCGTCTCTGCTGGTGAGTTGTTCGGGGGCAGCCAGTGATTCGCGCACCACCACTCCACACCCCTGTACCTCAGTGACGTCACCCGTCTCCCATGAACTCTCCTCTCTGGGAGGGCACCCGTACCTTCCCATTTCCCTGATGGCACTCTCGGCAGAGCCATCTATGACCTGTAATACTCGTCCACAAGCGAGCGCTAACTTATTGCCGGTCACACACCCGGATGTGCTTGGGTATCGGCTGTGGTCGAAAAGTTTTGGTGTGATACACGCGCCGCTCACTCCTGCAGAAGACCCCGTGTCAAATGCATTTGTTTTTTGTTCTGGGGCAGCTTTCACCTTATCAATCCAGGGTGTGTTCAAGCGGCGGACGGTATTCCAGGTCTCCTCAGGTCTCCTTCCTGGCATCCCAGTCCCCTTCGAGCCCGATGCGATGCCTGTTCTCCATTGAACCAGCAGTTCCTTATTTCATGTCTTATCCGATTACAGTGATAACACCCCCTTGTTGATCTGAAAGTTCCTTCCTGCTGTGACCGTGGCGGTCCGTGGATGCGCTGGTCCCTGGAAGTTACACCCAGCTGGCATCCATGAGCCAAAATATAGCGCTCCGAATTATCTGCTACTTCTACCATGGTTCTTGGAGTCAGCTCTCGCAGATGAATTTTCAACTATTTACCACACGAGTTAATAAAATGGTCCATGACCATTAGCTGTTCCATTCCTTCAAAGCTTGTCTGGCTTTCGGTCAGCTCAAACCAGCGTTGAATATGGACATCCTCACTAAATACTGATGCGGGTTTTCGCTTTTTCGGGCTTCGTCTCTTTAAAACGTTTCCGATACCTACCCATCACCAATCAAAACATATCGCCCTAGTAAGGCCTGCCTTATTTGGTCATAATCTTCGGCTCCCTCCTCACTCATTCGCGAGTAAGCTTCCAAGGCCCTGCCCATGAGAAGACACTGAGGGCCAGTGCCTGCTCCTCCTTCTGCTATCGACATGATCTTGCGTACCGCTGAAATCGTTGGATATCTGCATCCAGATCGTCCTTGTTATCCTGAAAAACAGACCGCTTTGGAGTCTTACCGATTGCAGACATAGCCCTGCCATTATTATTGGACTCCGCTTGGATTTCCAATCTCTTCATTTCAAACTGGTGACTTTTATCCGTCTCTTGTCTCCTTTCTTCAGCCTCTCGTTCCGCTCTTCTTTCCTCCCGTTCGGCTCTTCTTTTCCCTGCGTTTCGCTCTGCTCTTTTTGATTCTATTTCTACATTTTTATCTTCCCAATGTCTAGCCCTTCCTTCTCACTCTTTTGCAATTAGGGATTCTAATAGTTTGTGGGTTTCTGCACCTGTCACTCTCAGTTCTGTACAACACTCAATATACCTATCCATACCTTACCACTTATACGGTGTCCTAATCGGAACGTTGCCGATGGTCGGCGGCAGTTCAGAGCGGTCATTGACCTGTCTCCGGGAGTTTTAACCGGCAGAGGAAAGGTTCAATTTTGGTAACAAACTGGCAGCTCATGTTGGGACGGACTGTTGTTTGCCAACAGTCAAAACTTAGCTGGCAGCTAAAACTATTAAGATGATGGGTTAGGAGAAAAATATGATCATACCCAAGTCCAATATAATTTTCAGTATAAGTTTCAATTTGAAGAAGTAATTTAAAACACGTATTAAATTTATTGACTAAAGAAACAAACAAAATCTGAGTGGCAGCGCGGAGTGACGTCGGTTTATGGCATCTGAAGGCGCTGTTGGGATGTATATTTCTTATGTTGTCGGTCCCATTGAGCAGAAGTATTATGTATTGATTGTGCTGGCTCCAGGTGGTCAGGCTCGCCAGTAGTTGAGATGTGCTGCATATTAACCATAAGTTTTTTCTTCTTAGGGTACTGGGTGCAGGTCCCTGACTCCCCTCCTGAATGTCCGGATGTAATCATTCATTTTATTTTATTTTATTCTTATTACCCGGCATTATATTTTTTCTTTTTTTCTCTCTCCTGACTACCTTATGCACCCCGAGCCATGCGTTCTCCCTCAACATTACTGTCTATTGCATTGATTTTGTGCATCGCTGGAACCATCGTGGGATTGCTACTGCCCCGTTCCTTGCCACTGCCGTGGTGCACCGTGATGGCCCCCTCGCGCTCTGACATGGGTGACCTTTTTTACCTTCACGTCATCATCACTCGCTCGTTTGGGCTTTATCGCCATGCCTCATCTCATTTCTGTGTTCTTGTTGTTTTAATCCCAAGGGTACAAGTGTACCAATATATGTATGGATGTAAATTACACGGAGATGAGCTTCTGATGCAGACCGTCGGCGTTAGAAGTTTTGCAATGTTCACCTTTTGTTGCGACGCGTTGCGGCAGTGCATTTCGTCCCTAATCGAAAACGCCAATCAGTGTGGGAGATCGAAGGCTTGCGACCAGAGATGGCCTACGTGACGTTACGAAATTATTTTTCCATAGCCGTAGCATATCACGCCATATGCGTATATAACTTCTCGTGATCTCGATAGCGGTACTGAGGATTATTGGTAACGATCTGCTTCAATTTGGAATTTGAAATAGAAGTGACAATATTTGAAAAATTACCGACCAAAATATTCAAATAATCTTAAAATCTTAAATATTAAAATCTTAGATAAATCCAAAATCTTAAATATTAAAAATTTTAAACAATTTCACGAGAAATGCATCAAATTGCTGTCAGCTGAGATCGGGAATGTTTGGTGGGTAGCAGGGGCGTGGATTTCAGAAAATCATTGGGGATGCCCAAATCGGAAAAATGCCAATAACCATCACGTAAAAGTAGGTAGCAAGATTATCTTTGTTTTGATCCTCGCACAGGTCTGCTGAAGCAAATAAAACTATTATAAAGTCCTGAGAATTATAGAGAATTAAATTTGAAGGAGTTTTTAGTAATAATTAAACGTTTCATTGGGGTGCCCGGGCACCCCAAAGAGATATAAATCCACACCCTTGGAGGGTAGTGTAAATCAAGGACATATTATTGGGTCTGTACAAATTAGACGTCGGTTGATTTCGATCTATAAATTTTTCTTTTCAACTGGTGACAAGAATTCCCGACCATTGACCACACAGATCAGTCACTTCAAAAGAACTATTCATCAAAATGCAACTGATAACAAAGCGTGTGAAACCGGCGACCGGACAATGCCCACGCACTGTGTCTGTCTGAATCTGCACGTGGGGCACTTTTGGTGCAGGATATTTGGTTTGCAAGAAAATAAGCCATTTATTTCATAGTACAGCTTAAATTTGCTTTGAATGGGTGAACAAAATCTTAATATCGTTGTACAATGTATGTTTATCGTAGCCGTAGCTAAAATACCGTAATTCCGTGGTCGATGAAATATAAGGTAGCGTAATTCCGTAGCGTAGTTTTGGCCCAAATTGAATCGTAACATAGCGTAATTCGGTAACGTACCGTAGCGTAGGCCACCTCTGCTTACGACGCTTTGCAACGCCGTGCGTCTTGGTTAGGACACCGCATTAGTCAGGAATCCGGTGCAAACCTCTCTCTTCTTTACCTTGTCTCTCGGTTTTCTCTTATTTCCCTACATTTTCCTATGCTACACTTCCATAAACATATTAAGTTGTTTCATAATTTGATATGATAATATTTATGATAATATAAAAATATTCCAAATATTTTATATGATATATGAATATAGCCCAAATTTTCCGGACGAGGCCCCAATTATCCCGGATTCACAATGATTTTATTCTTTTGACTCCCCTTTCTTTATTTTCAGGTTTTCTAAGACTTTAAGTCCAAAACCTTGATTATTTATTATACGCGTGACCTTCCTCCGCAAGAGTAATAATGCAGATACTCTTAAGA
The DNA here is from genome assembly GCA_034440635.1 of Lepas anatifera. Lineage (NCBI taxonomy): Eukaryota > Metazoa > Arthropoda > Thecostraca > Lepadidae > Lepas > Lepas anatifera. The sequence goes on along the minus strand of JAOTON010001716.1, from coordinate 232,666 downwards.
ATAATCTTCGAATTTCCATTGTTTTTTACTTGGGGTTTACGACGCCCCAACTAGAGGACTATATCAGGTCGAAGGGGGAGAGGAATGTGCTAGGCCAGGACTGGGGCAGGACACCAAAATCTGCCCCTGGGGTGGACTCGAACTCGGGACCTTCTGCACCACTGCTAATGGTCACGTGCTTGAGCCGAATGTGAGCGCTCATCGACTGTTCCAACCAGACCCAAGGCTCAAAGTCTAGGACAGAATATTGTCAAGTCAACTTCAGATCGATCAGACAGTTATTTGGGCTTTAGGGTGCGGCACCTGGCAGATCAAAACCACCATTTCAGATGGACCATACATTTCCCTGTACATTGTCATAACTTTCAAAATACTTCTGAATTTGGTTCATGGAATGTTGTCAAGGGTGGACTGCACGAACGGATGCAGTGCAGTGAACAAAGACAAACCATTAAATTTCCACCAGTCACCGTATTGAGCTGTTTGTTTCCCCCACCCGGCAGTGTGAGTGTTCTAGGAAGCGGGACCACCATGCCCAATCCGGGAGCTGCGATATCGGCTACGGTTGCCATCGGCACGAGAGGCTGATGTTGAAGCAGCTGACGGACGTGCAGCCGGCGCTGTCGCATGCAGCGGCCCTCCCGCGCTGTCAGACACTGCATTCCTGCTCGTCGCCCGGCTTCCACAGGAAAGCTGTGGGGCGCATTGCTGGTATGCGGCTGCAGCGGCCGTCGGCTGCATGCCAGTCGTGTCTGCCGGCCCCGGCCCCGGCATCACCGCCTTTTTCGGGAGTCGCCATCACCTGCAAACAGGCGTGTCGTGATTATCGCTGTAGTGGGTACGTGACCCATCAGGAGGGATCGCCAACTGCCCGAGGCGGCGCTGCGTTGCGTGGTGAGCAGCAATGCCCGCCGGCGATCTGACGGTGTTCTATCCCAGAACGTTTTGGGATGAAAACAGGATGTAGATTGGAAGACAAAAAGACGGAGGGACAGGGAGGACAATGAGCTGCCTTGGTGGTAGGTCTCTGCTCGTTCAAGTTCCACCAGCAGTATCCCGCCACTCTTTCCCTTGATGCTGCAATTTTTCCCGAATATCCAGCAGCCTCATGTATCAAAATCTTATTTTACAGTTCGAATCGCCCAGTGTACCTAGCTAACCAAGGCATCCGGATACACTGACGGATGCAGGATAGCCGATAGGGCGGAGGGCGGGGTCAATTATATGTTTCGAAGGAGGAGAGGTGATTTTTCTATGTCATGGTATATTAGAAGTCAATTGTAAGCAGTAACACCTGCAAGGAGGGGGTCAGCACCCTGCCCCGCGACGCATCGGTCCTAAGTGCCGACCCTACCCACGACGGGTGCCTGCGCCCGACATGGGTCTCGCCAGTAATTTGGTGCCGACGGCACCCGTGAGGGCATTGATGAACCTTGACCTGGCTTTTAGTACCAGTGATACACTCATCTTAACGCCCCTGCACCCAGCGTGCTTGGACCCCCCTCACCCGAAGCAAGGCCTCTGCACATTACTTTTAGCCTCATAGCTACTGTTTCACCCTTCGGGCAGCTGTCCCTAGCTTAAAGAAGCGGTCGCCCCGAAGTACACATGCTGCCTCGATACCTAGCGTGCGGTCTCTAACCCAAAACTGCACTTTAGATCATCAGTTGCCACCTCTTGACTTAAGAAACTACCGACCCTTTACTCAATTTATCAACCGTGTATATGGTGTGCCGCCTACCACCTTGAAGAACAAACATTCCTGAGCACTCATGCTGGCTGTACCTAAATAATGGGCCGCCGCCCCCCCTCCCCTCAAAGTGGCACTCCTACCCCTAGCGTGCCGCCCCCTTACTTGTAGAAGCCTTCGTTTTTTTAAGCTTCCAAATTTTGCCACTGGTTTGTTTGCTAAGTCGATTTGGCATTGGAACATACCAATGGTTCCTTCCTGAATTATCTGAATGCATTTTTTAATGTTGTTTCGTTCAAATGGAACGTTCTTTAGAACAAAACAAGGGTAAGCTGAGTGCGTATTTCATTAAGTGTGGCCATTTTTGGCACGTTTCAGGGTCTGGTGGTTTTCGTCAACTTTTTGAAATCCAAATAATCTATATTGTGCGTCGGATAACGACCCGTCTATTATTTTATCCTCCCACCAAGGTCATAAGGATCGCATAAATAAAATTGCACTAATCCCTTGCAATAATAGATTGATATGCAGTTCAATATTTCTTTAAATTTTCACAACTTTACGAGCTCGAAACATAAGAATACCCATGTCACAGTCCAAAGTCAATGGTTCTGATTTCAATGCTAGATTTGTTTTGCATATTCGGAAAGCAATTGCTATGAATTGTCCCTGGTGGTAGATTTTTTATGCAGACATCTTTGATTTGGGTTAAAAAATAGTTGCAGCCTTGTTAAATGCGCCTTATCCAAACGCATGCTGAAAACTAAATCCATCGCCGTTGTGTATTCATACAAGTCGTTGCAAATGCAAGAATACCACCTTAAAATGAATTGCGGGCACGTAGGAACGTAGCCAGGATTTTGCTCAGGGGAAGGGGATGTTCAGTTCAGTTCTTTCAGCGACAGGGAGTGGACGTGTTTTCAGTGCTCTTTGAAAATATAAAAATACTCCTGTTCTAATTCAAAATCAGCAATGATACCATAGAGGTGAACGATACATTCTTTTGTCTATATTATGTACTAATTTTTATTCGCCTCGACCGTCTCTGGTGCAAGCTAGAAGAAGATTAAAATAAGAAGTAAGTAATCATTTTTGGCCTACTATCCTCGTTTCGTCGCCAATCTTTCTCCTTGATTTTTTCTTGCGTTTCACGTGTTTTTAAGAGCTCCTTCAAGAAGAAAAGCTTCTGCGGCGGGAATATTGAAATATTTCAGGATGGCTAATTTTAGAGAACAATAAAAAAACAAGTTTTGTGAAAGAAAACATCAGCACCAGAGATTAAAGAAAATAAAAAATATGCAACAATTGAACATCAGTGAAGCAAAATCAACGATATCACAGACAAGATGGAGCACAAACAACGAAATTTATCAGATCGAAGACGAAATGAAAACGAAGCCGAAGAATCGAACATTTTCATCCTCATATTATTTTAGTTTAAATGTTCGAAGTGTGTGTGCGATTGTGTGTGTGTGTGTGTTTTTACCGGTACCTAATCCTTATCCTTATCCTTACTCTACCTGGAGGCTGTGAGCGCATGCGCCTGTGGCTGCAGCGACCCCTCCAGGTAGAATCCCATCCTCTTGATCCTCACCTTTCCTCATCCTTACCATCTCCTTCCATAGTTTATAATCACTTCATGTTCATTGCGACGACACTTTAAAAGCCACCTCATTTGTGTGGAAGTGTGAGAAATACATGATACATGATACATGATGCGCCGAAAGGGAGCCCGCCATAGTGCCAAAACGGCCCCAAAAATGTCAGCGACGCAGAAAAAGAAAACATTCAGCACGGGGGCGGGGATGGTCAATATCAAGCTAATTCAGTACATCAATTTTCCACTTCAACTAATCTAAAAAAGTAGTTTTAAACCTGAGCGCCTGTGAAATATCTCAACAACGTCATGACAGGCCATTTGTATACCTACCACACTGATTAACCCTCGCCCCACCGGGGGGCCATCGATGGCCCCCCTAAGGTTTTTCCGGGATAGCAGAAAAACGACGAGGCGCAGCACCGCGGTTGAGGGCTCTACCTCTCACTGCATCATTTTCCCATCATCCCTGAAATTTTTTAACCCGGGTCACCCAAGGTCAGGTCACCAAACGAGGTCAACCAAGGTCACCTCACTTCACCTTTAGAGCTCTGTAAGAGCTACATTTCAAAGTCGATCGATTTGAAACTTCCTACACTTCATGACCCCTCCAGGGTCTACAAGGTGTATATCCGGGATTTTTCGATTTCGTGACCTGAGGTCAGGTCACGAGGCGACCTCTCCCATTGGAAAAGCATGGGGAAAAGCTATTTCATGATATAAAAGCCACAAAATTGATTGCAAATACTCAGACTGCTCAGAACAACGCTTTTGGACACCCTTTCACGGATCCCAGGGGTCATATTTGCCCTTTGACTTTTCTAAGGTCATCCAAGGTCACCAGAGGTCAAAAACAGTATTTTGACAATAACTTTTGACCTAATTGAGCTAGAGCGGTGAAACAAACACCATCGTGCTTGTCTTGTCACTGGCTTTCATTTGATATACGGCAAGGTCACTTTTTGACCTTTCGTGACCTCAGGTCATATTAGGTCACGAGGTGACCTCTGGCGGTCAAACCAATGGCGGGAGGTCTTAACGTTCAACATAACGGAAAAAGTACTGGCAATTTGCTATCAAATGTACTTTACCAGGCCTCAATAGCTCTAATGACATAAGAGTTATGCCCAGTTTGCTTAATCATTGCATATTTGAGTGAAAATAGCCGATCTTGACCTAATTTGACCTCTGGAGGTCAAACCATTGACCTGAGCACTAAAACATGCGAAGTAATTTCTTACTGAATTCATGCGAGCTTTCTATTGCACTTTGCAGATTTGCGCTAACGCCCATATTTTCGGAGTTAGAGGGGGGCCATCGATGGCCCCCGGTGGGGCGAAGGTGGCGCCGGACCCCCGGTGGGGCGCGGGTTAAAAAATAATTGTGCTCGAAAAGTGAAAAGAGCCCTAAGTATTTCTTCCTCTTCGAGAGAAACTTCTTTCAAAGGTAGGTAGATTTCGGAATGCTGTACTGAGGAGCATAATTGTGCGTAGAAAATGTGTTCATTGGCCTATCTCCTCGAATCCTGGATGCACAATATAAAAAAACACAATGGTTTTTCTGCAGCTGTAAACATGATCAGGAAGTTCTCTAATAAATTCCTTTCATGTAGATTCAGAGAAGGGGCTGTGTCCGATTATATAATCATAAACAGTGTGTGTGCTATATTATGCATCAGGATGCTCTGAGCGTTCATCTGGAACTAATTTAGTGGGTTTTCAGACTTGGGCCAATAACTTTGCGGAAAATTAAATCATGATCAAGCTTTTATTTTGATAAAATTACGTTCATACTGTTACTGTGAGTCAATTGATATGGATACTGACATGCTAGGTAACATTGTGATCTTGACCTGACCATAGGTCACGGCATTGCTATGTTTTGACCTAGTATATTTATATCATATGTCATTCGATTCACCGTAACGAGCGAAAGCGAATTGAACCTAAAAACATATAAATAACTCATCTCTGTCAGTCGCTAGAGTCCAGAAACTCGTCTCTTACCTGTCACTTTCTTTGACATGTCATATCCTCAATATTGATCTTTGCCAAACAGTGACTGGTGTAGTTTCCGTATTAATTTGTATAAGCTATCCACCAGCGTTCGCGTTTTTCGCAATCCTGCATAGGAGCCGAGCTCGAGTGGGTATTTGACACCCCCACCAGGGCGAAGGTAGCTCGGAGGCCCACTGGGGCGGGTGTTAAAAGGAGGGCCCAGCTAGTCCTGCTAGTTGTGGATGGCCATGGTGGTTACAATGGACCCTGCTTACATGGGTTATATGGGTTATATGGGGACCTCATAACTATAAACATTCTTGCGAGTCACAACATTTATGTTTCAAACCGTCCTACAGTCTACAGATGTCTGTGGTGGACTTAGAGGGCCAGCAGGGCCCTCGGTATCGCCAATAGTGGGCCCAGCTGAGTAGAGAGGGCCCTGCCGACGGTATAGAGCCCCACGGAGAACAGTCATTGTCACTGTTCTCTCCTGTTAACGGGATGATTGATAGTCAGGGTGGGCCCTGCAGGTAAAAACATCCTTGCTTGCCAAAGTAGCCTTCTCATTGAAAGAGAGCCCTGCTGTTCAGACTGCACCCTGCTGACTATAGCCGGCCCTGCGAGTCGCGGTGGACCCTTCGACACGAAGAGCTCCGCTGGCCATAGTGGCTTAACCCGCGTCCCACCGGGGGTCCGGCGCCACCTTTGCTCCACCGGGGGCTATCGATGGCCCCCTCTAACTATGAAAATATGGGTGTTAGCGCAAATCGGCAAAGTGCATTGGAAAGCTCGTGTAAATTTTGAATTATTTTAATACATATTTAAGCACTCAGGTCAATGGCTTGACCTCCAGAGGCCAAATAGGGTCACGATAGACTACTTCAACTAAAATCTTAACACGCGCATTGACGGGGGTCTGAGCCACCTTCGGATTGACGAGGGGGGCGGGTACCCGCCCCCAAGATCTCGAGATCCACGATAGGTAGCAAAAAAAAAAAAACGGTAAACGGCGTTGGGTAGCCCATTCGCTTCTCCATCGAAAATATTTGAACCATTTTTTTGTCAGGTCACATTTAAGGTCACCAGAGGTCAAAAACATGCCGTCACATGCCGTCATAGGGATAACATGTAAATTAAGTTTTTCGGCCATTACATCTGAACAAGTAAAGATAGAGCAAAACGACTTGAACTCTATGAATCCTCGCAGCAAGCCGAATCGAATGATATATGATTTGACCTTGCTAGGTCAAATTAAAGATTTGACCTGACCTGAGGTCAGGTCAGGGTCAAATTATATAAAATGCATATCATTAGAACTGCAAAGCCAAGGCGAGTCTAATGAAGCTAAAATAAACGCTCTATCACCATCTGTTACTGAGTTATTTAGTAAAAACCATATTTCCCATGTATTACCAATGGAGAGGTCATGCTTCGTACCGGATCTTAGGTCATCGATATCAAAAATAACGGAACATATTTTAGAGAACTCGGTGAGCCCATTATGTGATATGAGTTTCAATTGGATAAGTTCACTCTGCTCCGACTTATGCTATCTTAAAGTTTTTTTTGAGGTCGGGTCACTTGACCTGTACTGGTGACCTGACCTGAGATGACCTATCCTTAAAATTTTCACAGAAGTTGCAAAAATGATGAGGGAAAAGGTGTACCAAGTACGGCGGCGCTGCACGCCGCCGTTTTTCTGCTGTCTTTGAAAAACCCGAGGGGGGCGGGTACCCGCCCCCGTCAATGCGCGTGTTAAATGCTTAAAAGGAGATATGCGAATAATTTTGTTGTGATTTCTTGCTATTTGAAAAATCCTGATTACGAAACTCAATTATTTTTGTATCTTCGGCAAAATTTTTGGAGGCCACTCAACTATTCTTGAAATATGTTAACGGCACCGGTAAAAGGCTGGGACCTGCTCTTCATCACTTAGTTTTCAAAGCCTATTCAAAGTTTAAAAGTAATTATTTCGGTAATACAAATGTCTGTTCTCCTGTATTTGTATTTGAGTTAATTTTACATAGCCTCCAAAAACTACAAAATGAATCATTTTGCCCTAAAATGGAACATGAAATAATTGCTCAAGTCTTCAGTCGTTTCGTACCTCGGATCTCCAGTCGTTTTCATGAAATTCCCAGGATGACGAAACTTCTGCGTCAGATAAGTCACGTGGCCCCGGTATGAGAATGCCTAGGCTTCTGATCGGTGAATTTTGATTTCATTTATGTCCTATATTTCTGTTTCAAAAGAGTTTTGGAATGTTGTTTTTCTTAAAGGGAATGTCACACCCTTATAACGTGATTTTAACTGAGATAGCCAAGCTGTAAAGTATGCCAGAAAACCCCGTACTCAATATATAATTTGTCTGGAAACTCAAAATTTTCGTAGAGAAAAGCTAAAAACCTACCTAAAATGTACCCTACATGTACCCTTAGCAGCAGGCCACAGTTGGCAGCTGTTGGTGTGACGACATACGCTGACGTCACGGTAAGTCTCAGCCAATCAAAGCCCTTGAAGCCTGTTTAACCCGCGCCCCACCGGGGTCCAGCGCCAGTTTCGGCCCACCAGGGGCCATCGATGCCCCTATAAGTCCAAAAATATGGTAGTTAGCGCAAATCTGCAAAATGCATTAGAAAGCTCGCGTGAATTTAGCAAGAAATTACTTTGCATGCTTAAGTGCTCAGGTCAATGGTTTGGCCTCCAGAGGTCAAGTTAGGTCATGATGGGTTATATTCACACGAATATGCAATGCTTAGGAAAACTGGGCATAACTCGTATGCGATTAGAGCTATTGAGATTTGATAAATTACATTTGATAGGAAAATTCCCGACCTTTTTCCATTATGTGGAACGTTATGACCTTTTCGCCGGTGGTTTGACTTCCAGAGTTCACCTCAAGACCTAATATGACGTGAGGTCACGAAAGGTCAGAAAGTGACCTTGCAGTAGACCAAATGAAAGTCAGTGATGCGGGGGCGCGGTAGTGGAGTGGTCAGCGTAGCTGGCTTCCACGCAGCCGACCCGGGTTCAAGGCCCGGCGGCTTCCCTGAACAAGGAGCAAGCTGGCTCCCGAGCAACCCTTCCAACAGGGAGAGAGTTGGCGACGCCATATGACCCTGGCAGTTGGTGCGTCGATAAGCCCCAATAATTATATTATAAGTCAGTGATGCGACATACACGATGATGTTTGATTCAGCGCTCTAGCTTTTTTTAGGTCAAAAGTTATTGGAAAAATACTGTTTTACACCCCTGGTGAGCTTGGATGACCTCGGAGAGGTCATAGGGAAAATATGGCCCCTGGGATTCGTGGAAGGGTGTCAAAGAACGCTTTTCTGAGCAAGCTGAGCATTTGCAATCGTTTTTGTGACTTTTAGATCAAAGACAGCTTTCCCCCATGCTTCTTCAACGGGAGAGGTCACCTCGCGACCTGACCTGGGGTCACGAAATAAAAATCCCGGATATACATCTCCAGGACCCTGGATATACATCTCGTGGGCCATGAAGTGTAGGAAGTTTCAAATCGATCGACTGAGAAATGTAGCTCTTATAGAGCTCTAAAGTTGACGTGAGGTGACCTTCGTTGACCTCGCCTGGTGACCTGGCCTTGGGTGACCCGGGGTAAAAAAATCAGGGATGGTGGGGAAATGATGGGGGTGAGAGGAAGAGCTCTCAACCGTGGTGCTGCGCCTCGTCGTTTTTCTGCTATCCCGAAAAAAAACCTTAGGCCATCGATGGCCTTCGGTGGGACGAGGGTTAATGTGGTAGTGGATGCCAAATAATGGCATCATGCACAGGCAGATATTTATTTCTCTCCCTATAGGAATATTTTTAAAATAAAAATATTGAGCTTATCATAGGCGTAGGAACGGGGGGGGCAGGTGGCCACTGCCCCCCCCCCACTTTTCTGTGGTGGGCCTCCGCAACGGAGACAAGAATATCAACAACTGTAATATCAAGCAAGAAACTCAAACTGGTCCGTTAGCTTGCCCCAGAAACCCATTAAACTTACCTGTGCCCCTAAACTTAGCTGAGGTCCTATGAGTCGATGTTAAGGCCCCCTGAGCTGTTCGGGCCCCTGAACTGGTCTCTGATGCCATACGAGCTAATATGGCCCCTTGATCTGAACTGAGAGCCACTGAGATTGTTTGGGCAGCATGAACTGTTCTAGGATCCCTAAGCTGAGCTAGGAGCCGTGACATTGAATGGGCCCCTTGAGTTGGCCAGACCCTATATCCGCCGACTTGGAGGGGCCCAAACTGAGCTGGGACCGAAAATATAATTTTGTCCCCTGAGCTAATCTGGGTCCCCTCTGTGCTGCACGAGAGGTCCTAGACTCGTCTGGGGCCCCTGCAAAGTAAAAGGGCCCCTGACCTGAGCTTGGGGTTGTAGGCTTTAATTGGAACCCTGAACTGTTCTGAAACCCTATATATGCCGACAAGGGCCGCTAAGCTGATCCGGGCCCTTAAGCTAATCTGGTCATCAGAGCTAATATGGGCCCCTGTGTTGAACTGAGGGCCCCTGCGATGGTCTGGGACCCCCTAAGGCTTTATAGCTACTGACCTGGCGGCCGTGAGCTTGAAAGGGCCCCTTGAGATGTTTGAGACTCTATATCAGCCACCCTGGGCCCCTAAGCTGAGCTGGGCCTTAAACTAATCTGGGCACCCTTGTGCTTAACTGGGGCCTCTGATCTGGTATGGGGGCCCCTGAACCCTTCTAGGTTACCTGGGCTGAGATGGGGTCGATGAAGAGTCAGTCGATCTGGGGGCCCCTGAGCTGAGCTGGGCCCCCAAAGCTATTCTAGACCTTAAGCTAGTCTGGGCACCCCTGTGCTTAACTGGGCGGCCCCTGAACTGGTCTGGGGCCCTTGGGCTGAGCTGAGGGCCATGAGCCTGAATGGCCTCTTGAGCTGTTCTGAGACCTTACATAACCCACCCTTGGCCCCCTAAGCTGAGCTGGGGCCCTAAACCTATCTGGGTGCCCCCTGTGCTTAACTGGGGCCTCTGAGCTATTATGGGGCCCCTGAACTCTTCTAGGGCCCCTGGGCTAAGCTGGGGGCCGTGAGCTTGAATGGAGCCCCTGAGCTGGTATGAGACGGGACCCTTTATCAACCGATCTGGGGGCCCCTGAGCTGAGCTGGGCCTCCAAAGATAATCCGGGGCCCCTTGTGCTGAACAAGGGCCCTGAGCTGGTCTGAGGCCCCTGAACTGTTCTAGCGTCACTGAGCTAAGCTGGGATCCGTGAGCTTGAACAAGCCCATTGAGCTGTTTTCAGACCCTACATAAGCTGACCTGGGGACCTCTGAGCTGAACCGGGCCCCTAAGTTAATCTGGCACCCTGTGCGAATCTGGGGCTCCCCTGTGCTGAACTTCTAGGGGCCCTGTACTTATGTGGGGTCCCTTGATAAGCTGGTCCCGAGGCCAATGCACTGGTCTGGGCCCCCTGAGCTGACTGATTTAGGTTCCTGAGCCATGGTCTGGACCTTGGGCCCCTCCAAGGTAATTTGGCGGCCCCTGGGCGGCATATGCATAGGAACCGGGGGTCAGGGGGATACTATCCCCCTTTTGTGGTGGCCCCCCGCAACGAATATACAAATATCAGCAACTGTAATATAGAACAAGAAACCCAAACGGGCTCTATAGCCTGCCTGGGAAAGCTCCAGTTCCGTAGTACGCCGCGTGCAAGCCCCTGGAGGAGGAGCGCTTCGTGAAAAAAGCCCAGGCACCTACTACCCAAGTGTTTCCAAATGAGCCCCGAGAACTGGACCTAATCAAACTCCATCTCATATCAATCCCAACACAAAGCATGCATTGGACACGCACCCTGCACCAAATGCCGAGCAACAGTCGTCCCTGAGCCATCGAAAGGCGTGACGAGGCCGGCCGTCTCCTACTACGAAGTGAAAAAAACAACAATATGGAACTACCCAATGAAAGGAAACAGCGGAAAATAATGTAAGAAGTCATGCATGGAAATACCTGGTGCATGCCGGTGTGTATTAGGTTGTGTCAATATATGGAAAATTGAAAAATGAGATTGTACCCCATGATTTCCAGTTCTATTATGATCTAATGAAAAATAATCAAAGCTAACAATAGTCTAGGTCTTCTTACCTATCCCGTTTTCGACTGAAACATGCATTTCTAGGTTTTCTGGGGCATTCAAACAACTTTCCCTTCAAAGCCTACCCCATCAACCATCCTATCCTTATCCTACAGTGTAATTTTGCTTATGTTGTCATTTATGTCCCTCATCTTCATTACGACCGACGTCAGAATAGCCACATGAATAGTGGAGATGCCGTGTATGTCAAATAAATAAATGAATAAATAAATTTCACCAAGAGCATTGCTCTTTATATTTGCAGATGTTTCGGCTTTTTATCGCATGTACAAAAACAAGTATTTAGAAAAGCACAGACAGTGCCCTGATATCAAACGACCACGCTTATCTACGCCTAGATAGCTTTGAATCGCCTAGTTCATGACACAAACGAGACGAGCTATTTAGGTCATTACGGACTCCTTCTTTACAGCAGCAGGAATTGATTCAGGGAAAGGATGGTCACGGTAAGTCTTGCTGTCTTTCAAGGCCTAAAATAGAGTTTGAGATTGATTGCAAGTTCCATCTATTTGATCGTCAACTTTGTGATGCCGAGGAGGTCCTGCTTGCTGTTGATCCTGAGCATCAGTTTGGTGTGCTGCGCCCATCGCAGGATAAAACCATTCCTCTTCCAGCACGACAGGCATAATTGGCAGCTGCCATTTGCTTTACAGACGTGGCATCTACAGCCATGGCCTGCGTGTGGCAGATGAAGTGCTCTACCTCCATGGGCTTCGCTATGAACCCTGGGAACTTGGTTTTGTTCAAGCTGCAGGTGATGATAGGCTCGGTGACCCCATCCCAGTCAATTATATTTTTGAGAGTGTTTATCTGTATGTTGACGTAAGACAGGGTCTGCAGCCTGGGAGAGGTGTTCCCCACCTCCTGCTCCCTTCTAATGGAGATCATCTTGTGGAAGGTGGTCCTCCTCTCATCCGCCTCACTGCAGAACATGCCATGTTCATCAGGATCTCCTCGGAGTGAGCGGACCATTCAGAGGAGCACACGGTCGGCATGACAGTCAATTGCACTATCTAGGGCTGGATCCCGAGGCATGAGAGCTAGGATAGGACGTTTCTGGGACCGTCTACCAAGTTGTTGATAACCTTCATCTAGAGTCAGTAGGGAAATTGGAACTTGGTAGGACATCGTTGCTATCATTATCGAGCTTTACTTTCCCTACTGGCCACAGGTGCACACTAGCAACGACTGGCTGGACAGCCCTCGGAAAGTCATGTTGAGCTCTCCTGCCTTCGTACCCAGCCCAAGGTGGTGCAGTTGAATGCCATGCCCGCTGTGTGCTCCTCTTCAATGTTCGTTCACACCGAGGCGATGCTGATGACATTGCTTTGCAGCGAGGATGAGGAAGTTCGTCTTTGTCAAGATCATCTCCAGAAGGAGAACACCTCCCTCAGGCTGCGGATCATGTCCTGCCCCAACACACAGGCGTCTGCCCTCAACACTATAATCGACCGTGAGGCCACCACCAAGTTTATCATGGCCTGCAGCTTGACAAAGTTCAAGTCGCTAGAGTTCATGGGGAAGCACATGAAAGTGGAGTACTTCTCCTGCCACCCACACATAGGCCATAGAGAGAGCTGTAAATGAAGTGACAGCTGGAGCCAGTAAAGTCTGCAATGCTGAGAGGAGGGATGGATTCATCTGTCAAAGGGTATAGCACATCGAATTGGTGCTCAGGATCAAAGCTGGACCTCCTCGGCATAATAGCAATAATTTTTGGGGCTTATCGACGTACGAACTACCAAGGTTATCTGGCGTCGCCAACTCTTTCCCTGTTGGAGAGGTTTCTTGGGAGTAGAATTGCTCCTTGCTCAAGGAATCTACCGGGCCGTAAACCCGAGTCGGCCACGTGGAAAGCAATGTTGCTAATCATTATAATACCATGCTCACACCTCCTCGGCATCACAAAGCTGGCCATCAAGTACATTGCACTTGCAGTCATACTAGAACTCTGCATCTTAGGCATCAAAATATAGCTAGGCAGATTTGGGGTTGCGGACCAAAGTACGTAAGGAAGAAGTTCGTATGTCTAAAGTACGTACGCAGAAGGACGTATGGCTAAAGTACGTAGAGATAAAGTACGTACGTGCATAATAATCTTAACGGAAAAAGTTCGTATGGAAGAAGTTCGTACAGGTTAACCCGCGCCCCACCGGGGGTCCGGCGCCACCTTCGCCCCGCCGGGGGCCATCGATGGCCCCCCTCTAACTCCGAAAATATGGGGATTAGCGCAAATCTGCAAAGTGCATTAGAAAGCTCGCGAGAATTCAGTAAGAAATTACTTCACATGTTTAAGCACTCAGGTCAATGGTTTGACCTCCAGAGGTCAAAGAAGGTCACGATAGGCTATTTTCACTCAAATATGCAATGGTTAAGAAAACTGGGCATAACTGTCATTAGAGCTATTTAGATTTGGTTAAATACATTTCATAGGAAATTGCCAGAATTTTTTCCGCTATGTGGAACGTAAATACCTTCCGCCAGTGGTTTGACCTCCAGAGGTCACCTCGTGACCTAATATAACCTGAGGTCACGATAGGTCAAAAAGTGACCTTGCCGTATATAAAATGAAAGCCAGTGACGAGACAAGCACGATGGTGTTTTTTTTCAGCGCTCTAGCGTAATTAGGTCAAAAGTTATTGTCAAAATACTGTTTTTGACCCCTGGTGACCTTGGATGACCTTGGAAATGTCAAATGGCAAATATAACCCCTGGGATCCGTGAAAGGGTATCCAAGAACGCTGTTCTGAGTAGTCATGAGTATTTGCAATCATTTTTGTGGCTTTTAGATCATAAGACAACTTTTCCCATGCTTTTCCAATTTTTTTTCTAAAAGGTCCGCCACTCCATTTTAAAAGGCAGCCAGGCGTGCCCCCACCGCGATCCCAACGACAACAGCACCCTTACGTTAACACCAGAAACATAAATTTAAACGAGTCGCGGCACGCCCTGCTAGGAAATGAAGCAAAAACATAAGATAGCAAAAAACAACTGTGTTACTATTTAAGTAATTGTTATAAAAAGGTTGCTTAAAGAAGGCTTCTGTAAAATGTTGCAAAAGCCTCGACCATTAACCCAGTGTTAATAAAAGAGAGACTGATCACACCTAATCGTTTAGTGTTAGTGCTCATTTCCATGCAGACTACCCCATGCGGATCTAAGTTATTAGTTCCCTGGAATCTAGCAGACAAGTAGACGAACTAGTAACGTCTACTAGAAAACAGGGGCTGACTGAGGGGGATTTGCGGGGAAAAGTGATAGTTGTAAGGCGAATGACAAGGAAGCGGGGATTCACTAAGAAAGATCACCACGAAACAAAAACAAAAGACGAAATTCGAAGATAAGTGATGACACTCATAACCATGCACATACATACAAAAAAAGAAACAAACGTTTTTCACACGCACCAACAGAGACTCACGCACGGCTCATTCACACGTACACACGCAAGAACTATAGCACCACAGCACGTTTGACTATTCATTATGTCTGCGATATTTCAGGAGGTAGAAGTTTCTAATTTGTTTTTTTAGAGTAGCCTTGTTCAGAGGCACATCATCAATATTGGGAAACAGCGAGCATATAATTTGGTTCCATGCACTCGGAGCTGTATATGAAAGGGAAAATCTACGATAATTAATTGGAGTAAGGGGAATTCTAAAATGTTGAACCAACCTGGTTATCCCTGGATTTTGACGACGGAAAAGTGAACTCAAAATAGGAGGTGCCAAGCCAGCAACAACCTTTGACAGAATTATGATCTTTGGTTCGGAAACCAAATCGGGGAACTTTAGGATGCCTAACTCTAAGAAAATATCATTGGTGTGAGAAAAATATGGTTTCTTTGCGATAACTCTGACTGCTCTTTTTGCAATTTAACAATTTTGTCGAGTCTGGATTCGTAATTTGTTCCCCAAACAATTGCACAGTAATTTAAATGAGGTAATATCAATGTAATATATAGACACATCAGTTCACGGGTTGAAAGATAATGTTTTGCCCTGCTCATTATTCCGAGATTTTGACTTATTTTGGATGATAAAGATGTTATGTGAGAGTCCCATTTGAGGTTTTCATCTATTAGTATTCCTAAATATTTTATTTGCTTTAGTCTCAGGATTTTCACTTCATTTATTCTTAAGTCTATATCCGCAGTGGGAGAGGTCGCCTCGTGACCTAACCTCAGGTCACGAAATCGAAAAATCCCGGATATACACATTGTAGACCCTGGAAGGGTCATGAAGTGTGGTAAGTTTCAAATTGATCGACTAAGAAATGTAGCTCTTATAGAGCTTCAAATTTGAAGTGAGGTGACCTTGGTTGACCCCACCTGGTGACCTGACCTTGGGTGACTCGGGATAAAAATTTTCAGGGATGATGGGAAAATGATGAGGTGAGAGATAGAGCCCTCAACCGCGGTGCTGCGTTTCGTCGTTTTTCTGCTATCTCGAAAAAAACCTAAGGGGGCCATCGATGGCCCGCCGGTTGGGCGAGGGTTAAAGTACTTAGCGGTAAAATGTTCGTAATGTAAAAAGTTCGTATGGAAAAAGTTCGTACGGGTTAAAGTACGAAGAGCTAAAATATTCGTAATGTAAAAAGTTCGTATGGAAAAAGTTCGTACGGGTTAAAGTACGAAGGGCCAAAATGTTCGTAATGTAAGAACTTCGTAAAGAAAAGTTCGTGCGGGTTAAAGTACGTAGGGGGAGGGCATTCCACGACATTTCAGCACAGGCCTTACACACTTGTCTCCGATTTTCTTTAAAAAATATAAGTATAGGGTTATCGGCAGAGGACACATAGAGGAACTGACGCATGGAGGAACTGAAGTCTGCATGGGACGCTTTTTCAGCCTCCATCCCGTTCTCTTCAGTTTTTTTCTGTTCCAATCCATTCCATCCCTAGAATGTCAATAAATTCCATCCCATTAGCTTCATTCCATCATTTTTCCTTGAAATCTGGCCGAAATTTTGTTCCATTCCGCCATGTTCCTAATGAGCCCTGGGAAATTTCGTCCCATTCCGTTCAATTTCTGCAAAATCCTATCCCATTGCGTTCCATTCCTATTTCATGCAGACCTCTGCTGACCAATCCAGCTCGCAAGCGCCAATCTCTACTACATCGTGCAATGACACTGGTGGCGCACTAGAACAACAGCCTACGCAAGTATGGCTTTTCCCCAGTGCGGTCAAATTCTCTCGGCAGAGAAAATTTTCGAGTTTTAATACCGACGGAATCTAAATATCACAGGCTTCTTTGTTTCCAAAGAGGATGCATAAAACAAAATCTGAACTGAAAAATATGTTTCAAAGGGCTCATATGGTCAAAAAAACGCGACACTTTCACGGAGTAACCCAACAAGACGATGGTAATTTTAGAGTTCGTAAAATTTCTAACGGGGAGGACAGAACTGTCGTGATCATACGGGAAGAAGTTTTAAGGTATCATGACAGGAATGTGTAGTTTTGCTTACGTACTTTTGGCATATGAGTTTTATACCCCTACGTCCACTTGCTTACGTATTTTTGCATACGTACTTTTGGCATACGAGTTTTATACCCTATGTAAATTGCTTACGAACTTCTACGTACGTAGGTACTTTTGCGTACGTACTTTTGTCATGCGAGTTTTATACCCTACGTATGTACATATATTTACTAACGAACTTATGCGCGCGAAGTTTATCTATACGTAATTTAGCCATACGAACTTTGGTTCGTAAATGCGGATTTATCGTGATCGGCCTTTACCTAAATCAATCTCTTATGATGTAAAGAAGGGATCCGTAATAACATAAATACATGTTCCCATTTCTTGTCATTAACACGCGCATTGACGGGGGCGGGTACCCGCCCCCCTCGGGTTTTTCGGAGATAGCAGAAAAACGGCGGCGCGTAGCGCCGCCGTACTTGGTATACCTTTTCCCTCATCATTTTTACAACTTCTGTGAAAATTTTAAGGTTAGGTCATCTCAGGTCAGGTCACCATTACAGGTCAAGTGACCCGACCTCAAAAAAAGTTTAAGATAGCATAAGTCGGAGCAGGTTGAACTTATCCCATTGAAACTCATATCACATAATGGCCCCACCGAGTTCTCTAAAATATGTTCCGGTATTTTTGATATCGATGACCTAAGGTCAGGTACGAGGCATGACCTCTCCATTGGAAATACATGGGAAAAATGGTTTTTACGGAATAACTCAGTAATGGATGGTGATAGAGCATTTATTTTAGCTGCATTAGACTCGCCTGGGCTTTGCAGTTCTAATGATATGCATTTTATATAATTTGACCCTGACCTGACCTCAGGTCAGGTCAAATCCTTGATTTGACCTAGCAAGGTCAAATTATATATCATTCGATTCGGCTTGCTAAGAGGATTCATATAGTTCAAGTCGTTTTGCTCTATCTTTACTTGTTCAGATTTAATGGCCGAAAAACTGAATTTACATGTTATCCCTATGACGGGCATGTTTTGATCTCTCGTGACCTTAAATGTGACCTGACAAAAAAATGGTTCAAATGTTTTCGATGGAGAAGTGGATGGGCAGCCCAACGCCGTTTACCGTTTTTCGCTACCTACCGTGGTTCTCGAGATCTTAGGGGGGCGGGTACCCGCCCCCCGTCAATGCGAAGGTGGCTCAGACCCCCGTCAATGCGCGTGTTAAATAAGTAAAATACAAGTTGATTAGGCATAGCGAAGTAAGGGTACTTAATATCAAAGCATTGTTTGTAGTTTTCTAAACAGTATTTAATTTTGTAAATATGATGAAAAGGGCCTAAACATCTGTAAATGTAAAAAAACGTGCTCGTGGTAAGAAATGATTGAAATCCTCCAAAGGACTTAAAAATGCATTTGTTATTTGAAAAGATATGGGTAAAAAGCTCAAAAAATATTTTTTGGCTTTTTACTATGATTTATTAGATCATAATAAGTAACCTCGAAATCATAGGGCAAAGTTTAACTTCTCAATTTTCCATATATTGACAACCTAGTGTGCATGCTTGCCTTATTAAAACCAAACGAGCTATCAAAAATTGTTCATAATTATGGGCAACCTTGGGTTGGGGCCCCCTTTGAGGTGGGCCTCCTCTAAGGTTGGCCCCCCACTTTTCAAACCGTTCCTACGCCCCTGGAGGTTATTGTACATTTTTTTCAGCGAAATCATGGACGCTGCCATAATTTTCGGCTAAAAGTACCCATAATTACAATAAATTCCAGGATTCGACCAAGGTGCCACATTCTCTTCAAGTATTGTTTTTCTGTGGTATTTCGTGGTTCTGCATCACTGTTTAGAGACATCTGCATCACATTTGGAGCCTGAATTTGCAAAAATGAGAAGAGGACTTCTGAAACAACTTTCTGTGACGTTTTTATCTAGCCAATAATTTGTTTTCGCGTATCTCCCTTTAAGAAACCTGGGCTACCTCTCATGCCATTAGAGCTATTGAGGTCTGGTAAAATATATTTCTGATGCCAGGGTTTTCTCTGCTATGAGAAATATAATATCCTCCCGCCAGTGGTTTGGCCTCCAGAGGGCACCTCTTGACCTAACATCACCTGAAATCACTAGATCAAAAGGTGACCTTGCCGCATATCAAATGAAAGGCAGTCACGAGACATACACGATGACTTTAATTAAGCACTCTAGCTTGATTAGGTCAAAAGTTTTTGTCAACTTACTGTTTTTGACCCCTGGTGATCTGTGATAGGTGAAGGGTCAAATATCGTCCCTGGAATCCGTGAAAGGGTGGCCAAGACTGTTTGTCTGAGAAATCTGAGCATCTGCTATCATTGTTGTGACTTTTAGATCATAAGACACCTTTTCCTCATGTTTTTTTTCTATGGGGAGAGGGTCACCTCGTGACCTGGCCTTAGGTCACAAAAACGGTAAAGATAGGTGTATGATATCTTCCTATCTCCAAATCGTAGTATCCTAGAACTTTTTCTAGGGTCATGCTTTAAGTTTGAACCTGTGACCTCTGAGAGGTCAACTGGGGCTACTTGAGCAGGTTTTCAGACTTGGGTCAATAACCTCTCAAGAAATGATGGAGCTTTTCTTGTTGTTCCATTACTTTTGTATTATTATTTCCGGTCGATTGGTATGCATATTGACTATTGCCAGATGGTGACCTCGACCTGGCCTTAGATCACGTATTTTTATGTTTTGACCTAGTATAGTATATCATGAATCATTTTAAGGGAATGCCATTGTCATCGCGAAGAAGTCAGCATGATTTGATGTTCATGCGCAATGTTCTTAAAGGTAGGATTGACTCATCTTTTTTAGTACGCCGTTTCTCATTGTATGTGCCCGTGAGAGCAACGAGGCAATTAGCGTTGTTTAATGTGCCATACGCAAGAATGAATACCGTGAAGGAAGGATTGTTTGTTAGATTGCCCAGAGTCATGAACACATTCCTGAACATCCGACCACAAGCAGACATATTTCATGACACCTTCAGTTCATTTCGAGCAAAGGTCATCACATATATAGCCAAATTATAGTTAAGATTGCATCTGTCGGTTCTAGGCTTGTGTTCTTTTCCCAGTTTTAGTTTTTATGTCCTATATTTTTATATTTTTGATGCAACGTTTTTAGCCTGACGTGTTTTATCTCTACAAGTTTTGACATGCTTTTACTTCTTAATTGTTTACGGAAGTTTTTAACTTCTTGCTTATGTGGATCTTATGTATGTAACCCTTTCTTAGCCCATTTTGACATCCTTTTTATATGCGACTTTGCCTGTAAATGGGCCTTGTTCCGTGGGCAATATGATGAATAAATGAAATGTAATGAAATATTCATAGGATACATCAGTCGATTTGCCGTAACGAGAGCCAGCAAATGCTACCTAAAGGGTGATTCTAGCTCAGAAAAGCATTGTTTTTTAGTGTCTGTGGCGATGTTAAGTCCTGGTGATTTTATCAGAACCACATGACGAAATGCATGGAGCGCAGCGTAATAGTATTTCTCAGAGTGGTTCTAATCTGGCCGCTTTACCGGTCTCGTCGTGGTCTGTCAGAGCCGCATGACGAAATCCATGGAGCATAGCGCATGAATGCTTGGTTCGTCTTCTGGAAGCACCTTTATATCGTGCCTTTTCGGGACAAGCACAGCACCCGGCGCCAGCGGCCCGGCATATTCGGCGGAGTTGTACCAGCCAGTGACCTCCTGACGGGTCACAGGTGTTCAGCTAGTGGGAGGGTGCGCAGTGTGGCACGGTGGTCTAGTGGTTAGAGGCCCTGTCTGTTGATCAGGTAGGTCCGGTTCGAATCCGGGGGTGACCACGTACCATGCGGCTCTCCTGCGCCGGTGGGGCGTTAGCCCAGGTCGCAGACCGGAGTCTGTCAGAGCCGCATGACGAAATCCATGGAGCGAAGCGCATTGAGATTTCTCAAGCGGCTCTATTCTGGCCGCTCAGACGGGTCTCGTCGTGGTCTGTTGTTGGCGTCTGTCAGTCCTGAGAATTGATGTCAAAGCTCTGGAATTTTGTAGGGTGATAGCCCTTCTACTCCAGACACCCAAACGGAAGCCCCGAGTCGAAATCCAAAATAGTTTTTGAGAAATTTTAGCTCAAACTTTTTCTGTTTTATATTTTTCTAATTTTTTTCTTAAGCTATGAACTTGAATTTTATGTCCTTTTCAAAAGATAACAAGGGCCAGCTAGGGGAAAAAAATTGAGCTGATCCGACAATATTTATTGCGTGAAAACGCGTATTTCTCACGTCAGCAAAAAACCTGCTAAAAGTTGATGGCCGACTTGTGCGCTCGAAATGTCAGAAGGCATGCCTCAGTTAGCTGAAAGGCAGTTACCTAGGGGTAGCTAGGTCAATTTTGTTGTGCTTAGGCATAGTTTTGAGTGCAAAACGTAAAATTTTGACCTACTTTTTACAGTTCTTCCGGAAGACTGAATTTTGGTTCATTTCACTTCAACGTTAATATCTCAAAATCGAATTGACCGATTTGAGTTTTCATTTCAAATAATGAAAGAGCATTGCTTCCACCTGATAATATTTGAAGATGGAAATTGTGAATGTGAAATTCTTTGTTTTATAGGCAAAAATAGAAAATGAGTAAACAAACTTTTTATTTGCATCTTCCTGGTTCCAAGCTCATGTCACTCACAAACTCAGAACTGACATGGCTGAATAGGAAAGTTACTTGCCGTTATTTCGCTCACTTATACTACCCACCTATCTCTAAAGGCTTTCGAGTAATTAGTCAAAAATGTATTACAGGATGCTAAATTTCTCGGACCACCTTTGCTTCCCACCATGGTTTCAAGTCTTTAAAATGGATGGAAGTGGAAGAAATTTGGCATGAAGCTAGCTTAGCATCCTAGCTCGATGATACAAGTAATTTCAGCCCAAAAGAATGCTTGGTTCGTCTTCTGGAAGCACCTTTATATCGTGCCTTTTCGGGACAAGCACAGCACCCGGCGCCAGCGGCCCGGCATATTCGGCGGAGTTGTACCAGCCAGTGACCTCCTGACGGGTCACAGCTGTTCAGCTAGTGGGAGGGTGCGCAGTGTGGCACGGTGGTCTAGTGGTTAGAGGCCCTGTCTGTTGATCAGGTAGGTCCGGTTCGAATCTGGGGGTGACCACGTACCATTTATTGGTTATTTTAAAGAAAAGAATAATAAAACTGACTTGCAGGCTTATGAAGAGATGCATTAAGAACGAAATATGGTTTACTATCAGCACATTGTCATGCGGCTCTCCTGCGCCGGTGGGTCGTTAGCCCAGGTCGCAGACCGGAGTCAGAGCCGCATGACGAAATGCATGGAGCGAAGCGCATTGAGATTTCTCAAGCGGCTCTATTCTGGCCGCTCAGACGGGTCTCGTCGTGGTCTGTTGTTGGCGTCTGTCCGTCCTGAGAATTGATGTCAGAGCTCTGGAATTTTGTAGGGTGATAGCCCTTCTGCTCCAGACACCCAAACTGAAGCCCCGAGTCGAAATCCAAAATAGTTGTTGAGAAATTTTGGCTCAAACTTTTTCTGTTTTATATTTTTCTAATTTTTACTTCTTAACCTACGAACTTGAAACTTATGTCCTTTTCGAAAGATAACAAGGGCCAGCTAGGGAAAACGAATTGAGCTGATCCGACAATATTTATTGCGCGAAAACGCGGCATTTCTCACGCGAGCAAAAAACCTGCTAAAAGTTGATGGCCGACTTGTGCGCTCGAAATGTCAGAAGACAGGCCTCAGTTAGCTGAAAGGCAGTTACCTAGGGGTAGCTAGGAAAATTTTGTAGTGCTTAGGCATAGTTTTGAGTGCAAAACGCAAAATTTTGACCTACTTTTTACAGTTCTTCCGGAAGACTGAATTTTTGGTTCAATTCATTTCAACGTTAATATCTCACAATCTAATTGACCGATTTGAGTTTTCATTTCAAATAATGAAAGAACATTGCTTCCGCCTGATAATATTTGGAGATGGAAGTTGTGAATGTGAAATTCTTTGTTTTATAGGCATAAATAGAAATTGAGTCAAAAAACTTTTCATTTGCATCTGCCTGGTTCCAAGCTCATGTCACTCACAAACTCAGAACTGACATGGCTGAAGAGGAAAGTTACTTGCAGTCATGTCGCTCACTTATACTACCCACCTATCTCTAATGGCTTTCGAGTAATTAGTCCAAAATGTATTACAAGATGCTAAAGTTCTCGGACCACCTTTGCTTCTCACCATGGTTTGAAGTCCTTAAAATGGATGGAAGTGGAAGTAATTTGGCATGAAGCTAGCTTACGATCCTAGATCGAAGATACAACTAATTTCAGCCCAAAAGAATGTTTGGTTCGTCTTCTAGAAGCACCTTTATATCGTGCCTTTTCGGGACAAGCACAGCACCCGGCGCCAGCGGCCCGGCATATTCGGCGGAGTTGTACTAGCCAGTGACCTCCTGACGGGTCACAGCTGTTCAGCTAGTGGGAGGGTGAAAACTATGGCACGGTGGTCTAGTGGTTAGAGGCGCTGTCTGTTGATCAGGGGTGACCGGTTCGAATCCGGGGGTGACGATGTGCTCTTTATTAGTTATTTCAAAGAAAATAAAGATAAAACTGACTTACACGCTTATGAAGATACATTGAGAACGAAATATGGTTTGATTTCAGCACATTGTCATGCGGTTCTCCAGCGCCAAAATGGCGTTAGCCGAGGCTGCAGGCCGAGGTTATACTCATGTGCCAGTTGTATGCTGCTGATAAGTGTATAAACAGCAAAACCTCGGCCTGCGGCCTCGGCAGGTGCCGCTCCGGCGCACGAGAAGCCGGTGACAATGTACGTTAGCCAAACAGTTCGATTGACAGGCGAGTGTTTTTCAGCAGTTTGATACTTATAACAACGCAATGTTTGAGTTTTAGGTTTTGTGTTCTCATTATGGCTCTATTTAATCCCCTGTCTAGTCCCATGTTTTCCTAAATTAGCATGTATCTGCATACTGCACCACGCTTGCCCTCTGTTTATGTCATCACATAAATAAACACACGTATAATGTTTGTTTTGTTAAGCAAAGACTAAGCATGACCAGAAGAAAGGCGATGCAATATAAAATATGACGGGTTTTCCGACAGTATTTCACCTATACCTGCAGATTTTCACCCAATTCAGCCTATTTGTTACCGAGTTATGCCCCAGCTCGAGACCTCAGCCCCACCACCGAACTGATGTCCTGGATCCGCCTATGCTCGAGCTCTTTAGCCCCACCCCCGTACTGATGTCCTGGATCCGCCTATGCTCGAGCTCCTTACCCCAACCCCTTACTGATGTCCTGGATCCGCCTATGCTCGATTTCCTTAGCACCACCCCGTACTGATGTCTTGGATCCGCTTATGCTCGAGCTCCTTAGCCCCACCCCCGAACTGATGACCTATATCCGCCTATGCTCGAGCTCCTTAGTCCCATCCCCGTACTGATATCCTGGATCCGCTTATGCTCGAACTCCTTAGCCTCTACCTCCGTACTGATGTCCTGGATCCGCTTATGCTCGAGCTCCTTAGCCCCAACCCCGTACTGATGTCCTGGATCCGTCTATGCTCGATTTCCTTAGCCCCACCCCCGTACTGATGTCCTGGATCGGCCTATACTCTAACTTCTTAGCCCCACCTCCGTACCGATGTCCTGGATCCGCCTATGCTCTAACTCCCTAGCCCCACCCTCGTACTGATGTCCTGGATCCGCCTATTGTCTATCTCCCTAGGCCCACCCTCGTACTGATGTCCTGGATCCGCCTATGCTCGAACTCTTTAGCCCCTACCCCCGTGCTGATGTCCTGGATCCGCTTATGCTCGAGCTCCTTAGCCCCACCCCCTTACTGATGTCCTGGATCCGCCTATGCTCGAGCTCCTTAGCCCCAACCCCGTACTGATGTCCTGGATCCGCCTATGCTCGAGCTCCTTAGCCCCACGCACTTACTGATGTCCTGGTTCCGCCTATGCTCGAACTCCGTAGCCCTACCCTACTGATGTCCTGGATCCGCCTATGCTCGAGCTCCTTAGACCCACCCCCTTACTGATGTCCTGGATCCGCCTATGCTCGAGCTCCTTAGCCCCACTCCCTTACTGATGTCCTGGATCCGCCTATGCTCAAACTACGTAGCCTCACCTCCGTACTGTCTTGGATCCGCCTATGCTCGAGGTCCTTAGCCCCACCCCCGTACTGATGTCCTGGATCCGCCTATGCTCGAGCTCCCTAACCCCAACCCCGTCCTGATGTCCTGGATCCGCCTATGCTCGAGCTCCCTCGCCCCACTCCGGTACTGATGTCCTGGATCCGCCTATGCTCCAGCTCCTTAGTCCCACCCCCATACTAATGGCCTGGATCCGCCACTGCTTATACAGTTGATTTAAGCAGGCAGTGCAAGGAGTCACGTGTCATGGTATGACCACAAAGAGGTTTATTCGGCTGGGAAAGAAACTGTGTGCATCGGTGGATTCTTTAACCAGTGTTACTTATGGTTAGAGAATGCATTAACTAGCGGGTAGACAGATAGATAGATGTTAAACTTCTATTGGACGGAAACAATATGACAGGTATAACAAAGAGATTGACGCAAAAGCCCGAAGGCTTTAAGTGGTGGGGCCTCTCTTATCTCTCTCATAAAACACATCACTTTTACCGGACGTATCACACACATCACAGTAAGATTCGGACACACGTAAAGAAACAAAACACAACAAACCAAACAAGCAAAACAGTTCCTGACCACCATTTTGTTTTTTATTCGTCGCAAGTCGCCACAGCTCGCAGGACCCTACCGCACGGCCGCCACCCGGCCGTCCGACTGATACGAATATCTAATAGACAACGCGCCCGCCGCACGAGTAGAGGAGCCGAAACGAGACAGACTACCCTGCCACCACTGGGCATTCGCGCTGGTCTATAGCATGCGTACATAGCTATCGCATCTGTCTCGCATAGCAGCTACCAGTGCGCCGCCCGCAGCGACGATACGGCCGAACGGAGGGTTGAGGTTTCGAGCTGGAAACATACTAACATGATGTATTACATTTAAGTAAAGGTAGACTGGTGTTGCAATGATATGCAACCTGTTGCAATGGCAAGATATGTCTCTTACCTAGCTGCATGCAAAATTTCATTTCCCTGCAATGACTCTAACCACCCTAAACCCCGGTGTGAAGCAAAAATGAACCGATGAAATTACCACTTTGAAATGTATTTTACGACTTATAGCTCGGAAGCCGTAAGAGATAAGTGGGGGTATGAGTGAGAAAAATGACGGCACCGAAGTTTGCTATCCAGCCGTGTTAAGTTCAATACCCTAGCTATCATGTTCTGGAAACCAGGGGGCTGAGAATAAAAATTTTAAAAACTTATAATTTATTTTTGCCTATAAAATAAAAAGTTTCAGTCTGAAAGTTTTTATCTCTAAATATATAATAAGGAGGCTATTCTCTTTTATTATCTGAAATGGAAACAACATTTTATTAAATAGATCCGAAGATATAAGGGTTTGAATGATTTTTTGGGAAATACAAACCTTCACGGAATAGGCCAAAAAGGACCCTCAAATTTCCGTTTTCATTTTGTTTTTGTGTTTGTGCAGAACTGCACAAACAGGCCTATAAGTGGATATTTGACTTAGAACCTGAACTGCCGTAGGTTCAAATATTTCGAGCCTATAGTTGAGACCATGAGTTTTATGTCAAATTTAGGGTGCAAAATTTAAAAGTTAATTTAGAGTCTTAAATTTAAAACTTTTTCTTTCCAACTTTTTGTGTGAACTACAAATTTTCCTGATGTAAAAGGGTGGAAGTTTGAAGAGTCTAGATGAATTCGCAAAAAATAGAAAAATAAAAGTTAAAAATCACATAATGCAAAATTCTGGGCAAAATTTTGAAGATTTTGGAAATTGACAACCGTGGTGCTTATTCATTTGGAAGTGCCTTCTATCCACAAAAGTTTTAGGTCTCTGATACCAGCGCTCAGAACAGACAACAACAACAACCTCGGCCTGCGGCCTCGGCAGGTGCCGCTCTGGCGCAGGAGAAGCCGGTGACAATGTACGTTAGCCAAACAGTTCGATTGACAGGCTAGTTTTTTCAGCAGTTTGATACTTTAACAACGCAATGTTGGAGTTTTAGGTTTTGTGTTCTCATTATGGCTCCATTCAATCCCCTGTCTAGGCCCATGTTTTCCTAAAATAGCATGTCTCTGCATACTGCACCACGCCTGCCCTCTGTTCATGTTGCCAGACATGTGTGAAGCCAGCTACCTCGTTACCCACTTTTGAATTCCCTTTCATCGAATATATACCTTATGCTTTGACCAAAAATTAGGTATACTGATAATTTCGCCAGACACTATACAACAGCTGTCCCAATCTCCCAATGGCGTCTGCTACCCTCCAACTTAAGCAGTGTCAAACAAAGTCTGTCTATATTAGATAACAGTGCCTTTGTACTTAAATAACTTCTAAAAGCTCAGAAAACTTTTCTCCTTACCATAGCATAGCATGAAGATTCTAAATACGACATATTAGCACTAGGAAACTGAAATACCACCAGGACGACACCCACAACTTACCAGTGCGATGCAAGCACTAAACAGAGGAGGGATTCCCCCCGCGCGCGGCCCCAGTGCTGCCAGATAGCCATCGTGATAATCCTCCACATTTAGCTTTAAAATCTCCAGATTCCCCTAAACTTGGCGATGAGTCCTCGGCCTTTTCCCACTAGTTCTTTGATGCGTGTGACCAAATGGAGACTGGCACTAGCACAGCATTTTTTCGGTTCCTTTATAAGGATGAGGCTGGTGAGGATCATGCTAAAAAATTAATAGCCAAAACGAACAGCACAAGCGCCGCCACTAGCAAACAGGGTGGAAGCACAGGCGGATCATGAACTGCTACTCGGGTGGGGGGGGCACTTTCCCCGGGGGTGCAGTCCGGACCAAGGGGGCGCCACTTTTGGCCAGCAAAGCCTATAAGGTGGGTGGAACATCATATCGATGGGCGCTGATTTTCACATCCTGGTGCGGGGTGGGAAGTGGGAAGTGATATTTCAGGAAGCGTAATCGATCTTCAGGGGCGTGACGTAGCCATTTCAGGGGGCGCCGAGGGTCGAATGGGAGGCGGTCACCTACCCCCTTTCCAGAGGCGGATTCCAGGGGGAAGGGGACCCCGCCCTCCGATCGATCCTCGGCGTGGGCAAAGGGGGGCAGGTGCCCCCGGCCTCCGATCGATCCTCGGAGCTTCCTGTAATGGCGACGGCGACACCTGAAAGGTCAGTAACTCCCCCTCAAATTTCTGTATCCACCACCCCTTCCCCCAGGATGCAAACATCGCCTTCCACAGATAGGAGTTTCTCCCCCTCCTGGTTTTACCCGTGAAAGGTGCCTCCCCCGGCCGGTCTGGACTGCGCACCCGCCGGAAGGTGACGCCCTCACCCGATTGGCAATCCTGGATCCGCCTATGCCCCATCCCCTTGATCTGCCTATGGTCCTAAAACCGAAGTGAGATACTCCTTCTGTACACCTCTACGAACACCACAGATCTCCTTTATACAGGTAGGTAATTTTTGTTTTCCAACCCTCTTTGACAGTCCAAAACATATGTGGATCCAGGTTTGCCAGTCAGGGGGCACCTTTGGGGGGGCACCATCCAGACCAGGGTAGTGTCATTTTTGACTAGCAAAACCGATAGGAAGCCATAAATCCTATCGGTGGGCGCCAATTTTTGGCATCCTGGGGGGAATGGAAACGACATAGAGGGTTCAAAAGGGAACAGGTGCCCCCATCAAACCTCAACGTCCCCTAAAATGGTCACAGAGCCCCCTGGAAAGCTCGGTGATCCGCCAGGATGCAGAAAGCGGCGTCCACCGATAGGATTTTGCGCCTACCTGACAGGTTTTTCCGGCCAAAAGTGGCGAACTGGTCCGAATGGTGCCCCCCCCAGGAAGGTAACCCTTCCCGTTCGCCCCCGATTGGCAATCCTGGATCCGCCTATGGGAAGCGAAATTTCAGGGGGCGTTATCGCATTAACACGCGCATTGACGGGGGTCTGAGCCACCTTCGCACTGACGGGGGGGGGGGGGGTACCCGCCCCCCTAAGATCTCGAGAACCACGGTAGGTAGCGAAAAACGGTAAACGGCGTTGGGCTGCCCATCCACTTCTCCATCGAAAACATTTGAACCATTTTTTTGTCAGGTCACATTTAAGGTCACGAGAGGTCAAAACATGCCCGTCATAGGGATAACATGTAAATTCAGTTTTTCGGCCATTAAATCTGAACAAGTAAAGATAGAGCAAAACGACTTGAACTATATGAATTCTCTTAGCAAGCCAAATCGAATGATATATAATTTGACCTTGCTAGGTCAAATCAAGGATTTGACCTGACCTGAGGTCAGATCAGGGTCAAATTATATAAAATGCATATCATTAGAACCGCAAAGCCCAGGCAAGTCTAATGCAGCTAAAATAAATGCTCTATCACCATCCGTTACTGAGTTATTCCGTAAAAACCATTTTTCCCATGTATTTCCAATGGAGAGGTCATGCCTCGTACCTGACCTTAGGTCATCGATATCAAAAATACCGGAACATATTTTAGAGAACTCGGTGGGGCCATTATGTGATATGAGTTTCAATCGGATAAGTTCACCCTGCTCCGACTTATGCTATCTTAAACTTTTTTTGAGGTCGGGTCACTTGACCTGTAATGGTGACCTGACCTGAGATGACCTAACCTTAAAATTTTCACAGAAATTGTAAAAATGATGAGGGAAAAGGTATACCAAGTACGGTGGCGCTACGCGCCGCCGTTTTTCTGCTATCTCCGAAAAACCCGAGGGGGCGGGTACCCGCCCCCCGTCAATGCGC
Source organism: Lepas anatifera (assembly GCA_034440635.1). Classification (NCBI taxonomy): domain Eukaryota; kingdom Metazoa; phylum Arthropoda; class Thecostraca; family Lepadidae; genus Lepas; species Lepas anatifera. The sequence goes on along the minus strand of JAOTON010001716.1, from coordinate 202,913 downwards.
GTGTTAAGAGGCGTGTCTTTGCAATTTCAGGGGGCGCGCCAACAGCTGACAACTGTGGCCGTCTGGCTGGGGTACGTTTGGGATACATGTCAGTATAGGCAGATCCAGGCAGAGAAGGTGGCACTTCCCCCCCGATCGACCCTTGGCACCCCTAAAATGTCCATGGCTCACCCCCGAAATTTTGCTTTCCCCCCATCAGGATGTGAAAATCGGCGGCCAGCTGATGGGTTTTCCCGGTCAAAAGTGGCGCCCCTTGGTCCGGATGCCACCCCTCCTTCCGGGAAGCTGCCCCCTCTCCCCCAATCGGCAATCTTGGATCCACCCGTGCATTTCTGTCTTGGATCCGCCTATGCTCGAACTCCGTAGCCCCACCTCCGTACTGTCCTGGATCCTTCTATGCTCGAGGTCCTTAGCCCCACCCCCGTATTGATGTCCTGGATCCGCTTATGCTCGAGCTCCTTAGCTCCACCTCCGTGCTGATGTCCTGGATTCGCCTATGCTCGATCTCCTTAGCCCACCCCCGTACTGATGTCCTGGGTCCGCCTATGCTCGAGCTCCTTAACCCCACCCCCGAACTGATGTCCTGGATCCGCCTATGCTGGAGCTCCTTAGCCCCACCCCTACTGATGTCCTGGATCCGCCTATGTTCGAGCTTCTTAGCCCCACCCCCGTATTGATGTTCTGGATCCGCTTATGCTCGAGGTCCCGAGTTCCAACCCGCTCCTGATGTCCTGGATCCGCCTATGCTCGAGCTCCTTAGCCCCACCCCGTACTGATGTCCTGGATCCGCCTATGCTCAAACTCACTAGCCCCACCCCGGTACTGATGTCTTGGATCCGCCTATGCTCGAGCTCCTTAGCCCCACCCCCCATACTAATGGCCTGGATCCGCCACTGCTTATTAAGTTTATTTAAGCAGGGAGTGCAAGGATTCACGTGTCATGGTATCACCACAAAGAGGTTTATTCGGCTGGGAAAGAAATGGTGTGCAACGGTGGATCCTTTGGCCAGTGCTACCTATGGTTAGAGGATGCATTAACTAGTGGGTAGATAGATAGACAGATGATAAACTTTTATTGGACGGAAACAATATGACAGGTATAACAAATAGATTGACGCAAAAGCCCGAATCCTTAAGTGGTGGGGCCTCTCTTATCTCTCTCATAAAACACATCACTTTTACCGGACCTATCACACACATACACAGTAAGATTTGGACACACATAAAGAAACAACAAAACACAACAAACCAAACAAGCAAACCAGTTCCTGACCACCATTTTGTTTTTTATTCGTCGCAAGTCGCCGCAGCGAGCGGGACCCTACCGCACGGCCGCCACCCGGCCGTCCGACTGATATGAACATCTAATAGACAATGCGCCCGCCGCACGAGTAGAGGAGCCGAAACGAGACAGACTACCCTGCCACCACCGGGCATTCGCGCTGGTCTATAGCATGCGTACATAGCTATGGTATCTGTCTCGCATAGCAGCTACCAGTGCGCCGCCCGCAGCCACGCTACGGCCGAACGGCGGGGTGAGGTTTCGAGCGGAAAACTTACTAGCATTGTGTATTACATTTAATTAAAGGTACACTGTTGTTGCTATGATATGCAACCTGTTGCGATGGCAAGATATGTCTTTCAACTAGCTTTTTGCCGAATTTCATCCACTTCCATCTATATTAACCATTCGAAATCCTGGTGTGAAGCAAAAATGAACCGATAAAATTACCACCTTTAAATGTATTTTACGGCTGATAGCGCGGAAGCCGTAAGAGATAAGTGGGGGGTATGAGTGAGAAAAATGACGGCAACGAAGTTTTCTATCCAGCCGTGTTATATTCAATACCGTAGCTATCACGGTCTGGAAACCAGGGGCTGAGAATAAAAATTTTAAAAACTTATATTTTATTTTTGCCTCTAAAATAAAAAGTTTCAGTCTGAAAGTTTTTATCTCTAAATATATATTAAAGGAGGCTATTCTCTTTTATTATCTGAAATGGGAACTAATTTATCTTAATTAGATCGGAAGATATAAGGGTTTGACTGATATTTTGGGAAATGCAGACCTTCGCAGAATGGGCCAAAAAGACCCTTAAATTTCCGTTTTTGTTTTGTTTCTGTGTTTGTGCAGTACTGCACAAACCGGCCTTTAAATTGGTATTTGACTCAGAACCTGAACTGCTGTAGCTTCAGATATTTCGAGCCTGTAGTTTAGACTATGAGTTTTATGCCAAATTTAGGGTGCAAAGTTTAAAAGCTAATTTGGAGCCTTAAATTTATGACTTTTTCTTTCAAACTTTTATGTGTGATCTACAAATTTCCCTGATGTAAAAGGGTGCAAGTTTGAAGACTGTAGATGAATTAGGAAAAAATAGAAAAATAAAAGTTAAAAATCACATAATGCAAAATTCTGGGCAAAATTTTGAAAATTTTGAAAATTGACAACCGTGGTGCTTATTCATTTGGAAGTGCCTTCTATCCACAAAAGTTTTAGGTCTCTGATACCAGCGCTCAGAACAGACAACAACAGACAGACAGACGAGACCGGAAAAACTGTCAGAATAGAAGCCGTTTCTTACTTCGTTCGTCACCGGCTTCTGACAAAGCGGCCAGAAAGACCTAAAATTAAGCCGTTCGTCACGCGGCTCTGACAACCTTCGGCCTGCGGCCTGGGCTAACGCCCCACCGGCGCAGGAGAGCCGCATGACAATGTGCCGAAAGCAAACCATATTTCGTTCTTAATGTATCTCTTCATAAGCCTGCAAGTCAGTTTTATCATTCTTTTCTTTGAAATAACCAATAAAGAGTACGTGGTCACCCCCGGATTCGAACCGGACCTACCTGATCAAGAGACAGGGCCTCTAACCACTAGACCACCGTGCCACACTACTCATCCTCCCACTAGCTGAACAGCTGTGACCCGTCAGGAGGTCACTGGCTGGTACAACTCCGCCGAATATGCCGGGCCGCTGGCGCCGGGTGCTGTGCTTGTCCCGAAAAGGCACGATATAAAGGTGCTTCTAGAAGACGAACCAAACATTCTTTTGGGCTGAAATTACTTGTATCGTCGAGCTAGGATCGTAAGCTAGCTTCATGCCAAATTTCTTCCACTTCCATCCATTTTAAGGACTTGAAACCATGGTGAGAAGCAAAGGTGGTCCGAGAAATTTAGCATCTTGTAATACATTTTGGACTAATTACTCGAAAGCCATTAGAGATAGGTGGGTAGTATAAGTGAGCGAAATGACCGCAAGTAACTTTCCTATTCAGCCATGTCAGTTCTGAGTTTGTGAGTGACATGAGCTTGGAACCAGGAAGATGCAAATAAAAAGTTTTTGACTCAATTTCTATTTATGCCTATAAAACAAAGAATTTCACATTCACAATTTCCATCTCCAAATATTATCAGGCGGAAGCAATGTTCTTTCATTATTTGAAATGAAAACTCAAATCGGTCAATTAGATTGTGAGATATTAACGTTGAAATGAAATGAACCAAAATTCAGTCTTCCGGAAGAACTGTAAAAAGTAGGTCAAAATTTTGCGTTTTGCACTCAAAACTATGCCTAAGCACTACAAAATTTGCCTAGCTACCCCTAGGTAACTGCCTTTCAGCTAACTGAGGCCTGTCTTCTGACATTTCGAGCGCACAAGTCGGCCATCAACTTTTAGCAGGTTTTTTGCTCGCGTGAGAAATGCCGCGTTTTCGCGCAATAAATATTGTCGGATCAGCTCAATTCGTTTTCCCCTAGCTGGCCCTTGTTATCTTTTGAAAAGGACATAAATTTCAAGTTCGTAGGTTAAGAAGTAAAAATTAGAAAAATATAAAACAGAAAAAGTTTGAGCCAAAATTTCTCAAAAACTATTTTGGATTTCGACTCGGGGCTTCAGTTTGGGTGTCTGGAGCAGAAGGGCTATCACCCTACAAAATTCCAGAGCTCTGACATCAATTCTCAGGACTGACAGACGCCAACAACAGACTTTTTACAACCTCGGCCTGCGGCCTGGGCTAACGCCCCACCGGCGCAGGAGAGCCGCATGACAATGTGCCGAAAGCAAACCATATTTCGTTCTTAATGTATCTCTTCATAAGCCTGCAAGTCAGTTTTATCATTCTTTTCTTTGAAATAACCAATAAAGAGTACGTGGTCACCCCCCGGATTCGAACCGGACCTACCTGATCAAGAGACAGGGCCTCTAACCACTAGACCACCGTGCCACACTACTCATCCTCCCACTAGCTGAACAGCTGTGACCCGTCAGGAGGTCACTGGCTAGTACAACTCCGCCGAATATGCCGGGCCGCTGGCGCCGGGTGCTGTGCTTGTCCCGAAAAGGCACGATATAAAGGTGCTTCTAGAAGACGAACCAAACATTCTTTTGGGCTGAAATTAGTTGTATCGTCGAGCTAGGATCGTAAGCTAGCTTCATGCCAAATTTCTTCCACTTCCATCCATTTTAAGGACTTCAAACCATGGTGAGAAGCAAAGGTGGTCCGAGAAATTTAGCATCTTGTAATACATTTTGGACTAATTACTCGAAAGCCATTAGAGATAGGTGGGTAGTATAAGTGAGCGAAATGACCGCAAGTAACTTTCCTCTTCAGCCATGTCAGTTCTGAGTTTGTGAGTGACATGAGCTTGGAACCAGGAAGATGCAAATAAAAAGTTTTTTGACTCAATTTCTATTTATGCCTATAAAACAAAGAATTTCACATTCACAATTTCCATCTCCAAATATTATCAGGCGGAAGCAATGTTCTTTCATTATTTGAAATGAAAACTCAAATCGGTCAATTAGATTGTGAGATATTAACGTTGAAATGAAATGAACCAAAATTCAGTCTTCCGGAAGAACTGTAAAAAGTAGGTCAAAATTTTGCGTTTTGCACTCAAAACTATGCCTAAGCACTACAAAATTTTCCTAGCTACCCCTAGGTAACTGCCTTTCAGCTAACTGAGGCCTGTCTTCTGACATTTCGAGCGCACAAGTCGGCCATCAACTTTTAGCAGGTTTTTTGCTCGCGTGAGAAATGCCGCGTTTTCGCGCAATAAATATTGTCGGATCAGCTCAATTCGTTTTCCCTAGCTGGCCCTTGTTATCTTTCGAAAAGGACATAAGTTTCAAGTTCGTAGGTTAAGAAGTAAAAATTAGAAAAATATAAAACAGAAAAAGTTTGAGCCAAAATTTCTCAAAAACTATTTTGGATTTCGACTCGGGGCTTCAGTTTGGGTGTCTGGAGCAGAAGGGCTATCACCCTACAAAATTCCAGAGCTCTGACATCAATTCTCAGGACGGACAGACGCCAACAACAACACTCGGCCTGCGGCCTGGGCTAACGCCCCACCGGCGCAGGAGAGCCGCATGACAATGTGCCGAAAGCAAACCATATTTCGTTCTTAATGTATCTCTTCATAAGCCTGCAAGTCAGTTTTATCATTCTTTTCTTTGAAATAACCAATAAAGAGTACGTGGTCACCCCCGGATTCGAACCGGACCTACCTGATCAAGAGACAGGGCCTCTAACCACTAGACCACCGTGCCACACTACTCATCCTCCCACTAGCTGAACAGCTGTGACCCGTCAGGAGGTCACTGGCTAGTACAACTCCGCCGAATATGCCGGGCCGCTGGCGCCGGGTGCTGTGCTTGTCCCGAAAAGGCACGATATAAAGGTGCTTCTAGAAGACGAACCAAACATTCTTTTGGGCTGAAATTACTTGTATCGTCGAGCTAGGATCGTAAGCTAGCTTCATGCCAAATTTCTTCCACTTCCATCCATTTTAAGGACTTCAAACCATGGTGAGAAGCAAAGGTGGTCCGAGAAATTTAGCATCTTGTAATACATTTTGGACTAATTACTCGAAAGCCATTAGAGATAGGTGGGTAGTATAAGTGAGCGAAATGACCGCAAGTAACTTTCCTCTTCAGCCATGTCAGTTCTGAGTTTGTGAGTGACATGAGCTTGGAACCAGGAAGATGCAAATAAAAAGTTTTTTGACTCAATTTCTATTTATGCCTATAAAACAAAGAATTTCACATTCACAATTTCCATCTCCAAATATTATCAGGCGGAAGCAATGTTCTTTCATTATTTGAAATGAAAACTCAAATCGGTCAATTAGATTGTGAGATATTAACGTTGAAATGAAATGAACCAAAATTCAGTCTTCCGGAAGAACTGTAAAAAGTAGGTCAAAATTTTGCGTTTTGCACTCAAAACTATGCCTAAGCACTACAAAATTTTCCTAGCTACCCCTAGGTAACTGCCTTTCAGCTAACTGAGGCCTGTCTTCTGACATTTCGAGCGCACAAGTCGGCCATCAACTTTTAGCAGGTTTTTTGCTCGCGTGAGAAATGCCGCGTTTTCGCGCAATAAATATTGTCGGATCAGCTCAATTCGTTTTCCCTAGCTGGCCCTTGTTATCTTTCGAAAAGGACATAAGTTTCAAGTTCGTAGGTTAAGAAGTAAAAATTAGAAAAATATAAAACAGAAAAAGTTTGAGCCAAAATTTCTCAAAAACTATTTTGGATTTCGACTCGGGGCTTCAGTTTGGGTGTCTGGAGCAGAAGGGCTATCACCCTACAAAATTCCAGAGCTCTGACATCAATTCTCAGGACTGACAGACGCCAACAACAACAACAAAAAACCGAAAAATAAAATCAATCCTTCGATATTTCGACCACCTCGGCCTGCGGCCTGGGCTAACGCCCCACCGGCGCAGGAGAGCCGCATGACAATGTGCTGAAAGCAAACCATATTTCGTTCTTAATGTATCTCTTCATAAGCCTGCAAGTCAGTTTTATCATTCTTTTCTTTGAAATAACCAATAAAGAGTACGTGGTCACCCCCGGATTCGAACCGGACCTACCTGATCAAGAGACAGGGCCTCTAACCACTAGACCACCGTGCCACACTACTCACCCTCCCACTAGCTGAACAGCTGTGACCCGTCAGGAGGTCACTGGCTGGTACAACTCCGCCGAATATGCCGGGCCGCTGGCGCCGGGTGCTGTGCTTGTCCCGAAAAGGCACGATATAAAGGTGCTTCTAGAAGACGAACCAAGCATTCTTTTGGGCTGAAATTACTTGTATCGTCGAGCTAGGATCGTAAGCTAGCTTCATGCCAAATTTCTTCCACTTCCATCCATTTTAAGGACTTGAAACCATGGTGAGAAGCAAAGGTGGTCCGAGAAATTTAGCATCTTGTAATACATTTTGGACTAATTACTCGAAAGCCATTAGAGATAGGTGGGTAGTATAAGTGAGCGAAATGACCGCAAGTAACTTTCCTATTCAGCCATGTCAGTTCTGAGTTTGTGAGTGACATGAGCTTGGAACCAGGAAGATGCAAATAAAAAGTTTTTTGACTCAATTTCTATTTATGCCTATAAAACAAAGAATTTCACATTCACAATTTCCATCTCCAAATATTATCAGGCGGAAGCAATGTTCTTTCATTATTTGAAATGAAAACTCAAATCGGTCAATTAGATTGTGAGATATTAACGTTGAAATGAAATGAACCAAAATTCAGTCTTCCGGAAGAACTGTAAAAAGTAGGTCAAAATTTTGCGTTTTGCACTCAAAACTATGCCTAAGCACTACAAAATTTTCCTAGCTACCCCTAGGTAACTGCCTTTCAGCTAACTGAGGCCTGTCTTCTGACATTTCGAGCGCACAAGTCGGCCATCAACTTTTAGCAGGTTTTTTGCTCGCGTGAGAAATGCCGCGTTTTCGCGCAATAAATATTGTCGGATCAGCTCAATTCGTTTTCCCTAGCTGGCCCTTGTTATCTTTCGAAAAGGACATAAGTTTCAAGTTCGTAGGTTAAGAAGTAAAAATTAGAAAAATATAAAACAGAAAAAGTTTGAGCCAAAATTTCTCAAAAACTATTTTGGATTTCGACTCGGGGCTTCAGTTTGGGTGTCTGGAGCAGAAGGGCTATCACCCTACAAAATTCCAGAGCTCTGACATCAATTCTCAGGACTGACAGACGCCAACAACAACAAAGACCAGAAACCGAGCGGAGAATAGAGCCGCTGAAAATCTCAATGCCTCGCCATGGATTCGATGCGGCTCTGACAACAAAGACCACGACGAGACCCGTCGAGCGGCCAGAATAGAGCCGCTTGAGAAACTCAATGCGCTTCGCCCATGGATTTCGTCATGCGGCTCTGACAACCTCGGCCTGCGGCCTGGGCTAACGCCCCACCGGCGCAGGAGAGCCGCATGACAATGTGCCGAAAGCAAACCATATTTCGTTCTTAATGTATCTCTTCATAAGCCTGCAAGTCAGTTTTATCATTCTTTTCTTTGAAATAACCAATAAAGAGTACGTGGTCACCCCCGGATTCGAACCGGACCTACCTGATCAAGAGACAGGGCCTCTAACCACTAGACCACCGTGCCACACTACTCATCCTCCCACTAGCTGAACAGCTGTGACCCGTCAGGAGGTCACTGGCTAGTACAACTCCGCCGAATATGCCGGGCCGCTGGCGCCGGGTGCTGTGCTTGTCCCGAAAAGGCACGATATAAAGGTGCTTCTAGAAGACGAACCAAACATTCTTTTGGGCTGAAATTACTTGTATCGTCGAGCTAGGATCGTAAGCTAGCTTCATGCCAAATTTCTTCCACTTCCATCCATTTTAAGGACTTGAAACCATGGTGAGAAGCAAAGGTGGTCCGAGAAATTTAGCATCTTGTAATACATTTTGGACTAATTACTCGAAAGCCATTAGAGATAGGTGGGTAGTATAAGTGAGCGAAATGACCGCAAGTAACTTTCCTCTTCAGCCATGTCAGTTCTGAGTTTGTGAGTGACATGAGCTTGGAACCAGGAAGATGCAAATAAAAAGTTTTTTGACTCAATTTCTATTTATGCCTATAAAACAAAGAATTTCACATTCACAATTTCCATCTCCAAATATTATCAGGCGGAAGCAATGTTCTTTCATTATTTGAAATGAAAACTCAAATCGGTCAATTAGATTGTGAGATATTAACGTTGAAATGAAATGAACCAAAATTCAGTCTTCCGGAAGAACTGTAAAAAGTAGGTCAAAATTTTGCGTTTTGCACTCAAAACTATGCCTAAGCACTACAAAATTTTCCTAGCTACCCCTAGGTAACTGCCTTTCAGCTAACTGAGGCCTGTCTTCTGACATTTCGAGCGCACAAGTCGGCCATCAACTTTTAGCAGGTTTTTTGCTCGCGTGAGAAATGCCGCGTTTTCGCGCAATAAATATTGTCGGATCAGCTCAATTCGTTTTCCCTAGCTGGCCCTTGTTATCTTTCGAAAAGGACATAAGTTTCAAGTTCGTAGGTTAAGAAGTAAAAATTAGAAAAATATAAAACAGAAAAAGTTTGAGCCAAAATTTCTCAAAAACTATTTTGGATTTCGACTCGGGGCTTCAGTTTGGGTGTCTGGAGCAGAAGGGCTATCACCCTACAAAATTCCAGAGCTCTGACATCAATTCTCAGGACGGACAGACGCCAACAACAACAACCTCGGCCTGCGGCCTGGGCTAACGCCCCACCGGCGCAGGAGAGCCGCATGACAATGTGCTGAAAGCAAACCATATTTCGTTCTTAATGTATCTCTTCATAAGCCTGCAAGTCAGTTTTATCATTCTTTTCTTTGAAATAACCAATAAAGAGTACGTGGTCACCCCCGGATTCGAACCGGACCTACCTGATCAAGAGACAGGGCCTCTAACCACTAGACCACCGTGCCACACTACTCACCCTCCCACTAGCTGAACAGCTGTGACCCGTCAGGAGGTCACTGGCTGGTACAACTCCGCCGAATATGCCGGGCCGCTGGCGCCGGGTGCTGTGCTTGTCCCGAAAAGGCACGATATAAAGGTGCTTCTAGAAGACGAACCAAGCATTCTTTTGGGCTGAAATTACTTGTATCGTCGAGCTAGGATCCTAAGCTAGCTTCATGCCAAATTTCTTCCACTTCCATCCATTTTAAGGACTTGAAACCATGGTGAGAAGCAAAGGTGGTCCGAGAAATTTAGCATCTTGTAATACATTTTGGACTAATTACTCGAAAGCCATTAGAGATAGGTGGGTAGTATAAGTGAGCGAAATGACCGCAAGTAACTTTCCTATTCAGCCATGTCAGTTCTGAGTTTGTGAGTGACATGAGCTTGGAACCAGGAAGATGCAAATAAAAAGTTGTTTTACTCAATTTCTATTTATGCCTATAAAACAAAGAATTTCACATTCACAATTTCCATCTCCAAATATTATCAGGCGGAAGCAATGTTCTTTCATTATTTGAAATGAAAACTCAAATCGGTCAATTAGATTGTGAGATATTAACGTTGAAATGAAATGAACCAAAATTCAGTCTTCCGGAAGAACTGTAAAAAGTAGGTCAAAATTTTGCGTTTTGCACTCAAAACTATGCCTAAGCACTACAAAATTTGCCTAGCTACCCCTAGGTAACTGCCTTTCAGCTAACTGAGGCCTGTCTTCTGACATTTCGAGCGCACAAGTCGGCCATCAACTTTTAGCAGGTTTTTTGCTCGCGTGAGAAATGCCGCGTTTTCGCGCAATAAATATTGTCGGATCAGCTCAATTCGTTTTCCCTAGCTGGCCCTTGTTATCTTTCGAAAAGGACATAAGTTTCAAGTTCGTAGGTTAAGAAGTAAAAATTAGAAAAATATAAAACAGAAAAAGTTTGAGCCAAAATTTCTCAAAAACTATTTTGGATTTCAACTCGGGGCTTCAGTTTGGGTGTCTGGAGCAGAAGGGCTATCACCCTACAAAATTCCAGAGCTCTGACATCAATTCTCAGGACTGACAGACGCCAACAACAACACAACAACAGACCACGACGAGACCCGTCTACGAGAAAGAGCCGCTTGAGAAATCCAATCGCTTCGCCCATGGATTCGTCATGCGGCTCGACAAAAGACCACGACGAGACCCGTCAGCGCCAGAATAGAGCCCTTAGAAATCTCAATGCGCTTCGCCCATGGATTTCGTCATGCGGCTCTGACAACCTCGGCCTGCGGCCTGGGCTAACGCCCCACCGGCGCAGGAGAGCCGCATGACAATGTGCCGAAAGCAAACCATATTTCGTTCTTAATGTATCTCTTCATAAGCCTGCAAGTCAGTTTTATCATTCTTTTCTTTGAAATAACCAATAAAGAGTACGTGGTCACCCCCGGATTCGAACCGGACCTACCTGATCAAGAGACAGGGCCTCTAACCACTAGACCACCGTGCCACACTACTCACCCTCCCACTAGCTGAACAGCTGTGACCCGTCAGGAGGTCACTGGCTGGTACAACTCCGCCGAATATGCCGGGCCGCTGGCGCCGGGTGCTGTGCTTGTCCCGAAAAGGCACGATATAAAGGTGCTTCTAGAAGACGAACCAAACATTCTTTTGGGCTGAAATTACTTGTATCGTCGAGCTAGGATCGTAAGCTAGCTTCATGCCAAATTTCTTCCACTTCCATCCATTTTAAGGACTTGAAACCATGGTGAGAAGCAAAGGTGGTCCGAGAAATTTAGCATCTTGTAATACATTTTGGACTAATTACTCGAAAGCCATTAGAGATAGGTGGGTAGTATAAGTGAGCGAAATGACCGCAAGTAACTTTCCTATTCAGCCATGTCAGTTCTGAGTTTGTGAGTGACATGAGCTTGGAACCAGGAAGATGCAAATAAAAAGTTTTTTGACTCAATTTCTATTTATGCCTATAAAACAAAGAATTTCACATTCACAATTTCCATCTCCAAATATTATCAGGCGGAAGCAATGTTCTTTCATTATTTGAAATGAAAACTCAAATCGGTCAATTAGATTGTGAGATATTAACGTTGAAATGAAATGAACCAAAATTCAGTCTTCCGGAAGAACTGTAAAAAGTAGGTCAAAATTTTGCGTTTTGCACTCAAAACTATGCCTAAGCACTACAAAATTTGCCTAGCTACCCCTAGGTAACTGCCTTTCAGCTAACTGAGGCCTGTCTTCTGACATTTCGAGCGCACAAGTCGGCCATCAACTTTTAGCAGGTTTTTTGCTCGCGTGAGAAATGCCGCGTTTTCGCGCAATAAATATTGTCGGATCAGCTCAATTCGTTTTCCCCTAGCTGGCCCTTGTTATCTTTCGAAAAGGACATAAGTTTCAAGTTCGTAGGTTAAGAAGTAAAAATTAGAAAAATATAAAACAGAAAAAGTTTGAGCCAAAATTTCTCAAAAACTATTTTGGATTTCGACTCGGGGCTTCAGTTTGGGTGTCTGGAGCAGAAGGGCTATCACCCTACAAAATTCCAGAGCTCTGACATCAATTCTCAGGACTGACAGACGCCAACAACAACAACCTCGGCCTGCGGCCTGGGCTAACGCCCCACCGGCGCAGGAGAGCCGCATGACAATGTGCCGAAAGCAAACCATATTTCGTTCTTAATGTATCTCTTCATAAGCCTGCAAGTCAGTTTTATCATTCTTTTCTTTGAAATAACCAATAAAGAGTACGTGGTCACCCCCGGATTCGAACCGGACCTACCTGATCAAGAGACAGGGCCTCTAACCACTAGACCACCGTGCCACACCACTCACCCTCCCACTAGCTGAACAGCTGTGACCCGTCAGGAGGTCACTGGCTGGTACAACTCCGCCGAATATGCCGGGCCGCTGGCGCCGGGTGCTGTGCTTGTCCCGAAAAGGCACGATATAAAGGTGCTTCTAGAAGACGAACCAAGCATTCTTTTGGGCTGAAATTACTTGTATCGTCGAGCTAGGATCTTAAGCTAGCTTCATGCCAAATTTCTTCCACTTCCATCCATTTTAAGGACTTGAAACCATGGTGAGAAGCAAAGGTGGTCCGAGAAATTTAGCATCTTGTAATACATTTTGGACTAATTACTCGAAAGCCATTAGAGATAGGTGGGTAGTATAAGTGAGCGAAATGACCGCAAGTAACTTTCCTATTCAGCCATGTCAGTTCTGAGTTTGTGAGTGACATGAGCTTGGAACCAGGAAGATGCAAATAAAAAGTTTTTGACTCAATTTCTATTTATGCCTATAAAACAAAGAATTTCACATTCACAATTTCCATCTCCAAATATTATCAGGCGGAAGCAATGTTCTTTCATTATTTGAAATGAAAACTCAAATCGGTCAATTAGATTGTGAGATATTAACGTTGAAATGAAATGAACCAAAATTCAGTCTTCCGGAAGAACTGTAAAAAGTAGGTCAAAATTTTACGTTTTGCACTCAAAACTATGCCTAAGCACTACAAAATTTGCCTAGCTACCCCTAGGTAACTGCCTTTCAGCTAACTGAGGCCTGCCTTCTGACATTTCGAGCGCACAAGTCGGCCATCAACTTTTAGCAGGTTTTTTGCGCGCGTGAGAAATGCCGCGTTTTCGCGCAATAAATATTGTCGGATCAGCTCAATTTTTTCCCCTAGCTGGCCCTTGTTATCCATTGAAAAGGACATAAATTTCAAGTTCGTAGCTTAAGAAGTAAAAATTAGAAAAATATAAAACAGAAAAAGTTTGAGCCAAAATTTCTCAAAAACTATTTTGGATTTCAACTCGGGGCTTCAGTTTGGGTGTCTGGAGCAGAAGGGCTATCACCCTACAAAATTCCAGAGCTCTGACATCAATTCTCAGGACTGACAGACGCCAACAACAACAACCTCGGCCTGCGGCCTGGGCTAACGCCCCACCGGCGCAGGAGAGCCGCATGACAATGTGCCGAAAGCAAACCATATTTCGTTCTTAATGTATCTCTTCATAAGCCTGCAAGTCAGTTTTATCATTCTTTTCTTTGAAATAACCAATAAAGAGTACGTGGTCACCCCCGGATTCGAACCGGACCTACCTGATCAAGAGACAGGGCCTCTAACCACTAGACCACCGTGCCACACTACTCACCTCCCACTAGCTGAACAGCTGTGACCCGTCAGGAGGTCACTGGCTAGTACAACTCCGCCGAATATGCCGGGCCGCTGGCGCCGGGTGCTGTGCTTGTCCCGAAAAGGCACGATATAAAGGTGCTTCTAGAAGACGAACCAAACATTCTTTTGGGCTGAAATTAGTTGTATCGTCGAGCTAGGATCGTAAGCTAGCTTCATGCCAAATTTCTTCCACTTCCATCCATTTTAAGGACTTGAAACCATGGTGAGAAGCAAAGGTGGTCCGAGAAATTTAGCATCTTGTAATACATTTTGGACTAATTACTCGAAAGCCATTAGAGATAGGTGGGTAGTATAAGTGAGCGAAATGACCGCAAGTAACTTTCCTCTTCAGCCATGTCAGTTCTGAGTTTGTGAGTGACATGAGCTTGGAACCAGGAAGATGCAAATAAAAAGTTTTTTGACTCAATTTCTATTTATGCCTATAAAACAAAGAATTTCACATTCACAATTTCCATCTCCAAATATTATCAGGCGGAAGCAATGTTCTTTCATTATTTGAAATGAAAACTCAAATCGGTCAATTAGATTGTGAGATATTAACGTTGAAATGAAATGAACCAAAATTCAGTCTTCCGGAAGAACTGTAAAAAGTAGGTCAAAATTTTGCGTTTTGCACTCAAAACTATGCCTAAGCACTACAAAATTTTCCTAGCTACCCCTAGGTAACTGCCTTTCAGCTAACTGAGGCCTGTCTTCTGACATTTCGAGCGCACAAGTCGGCCATCAACTTTTAGCAGGTTTTTTGCTCGCGTGAGAAATGCCGCGTTTTCGCGCAATAAATATTGTCGGATCAGCTCAATTCGTTTTCCCTAGCTGGCCCTTGTTATCTTTCGAAAAGGACATAAATTTCAAGTTCGTAGGTTAAGAAGTAAAAATTAGAAAAATATAAAACAGAAAAAGTTTGAGCCAAAATTTCTCAAAAACTATTTTGGATTTCGACTCGGGGCTTCAGTTTGGGTGTCTGGAGCAGAAGGGCTATCACCCTACAAAATTCCAGAGCTCTGACATCAATTCTCAGGACGGACAGACGCCAACAACAACCTCGGCCTGCGGCCTGGGCTAACGCCCCACCGGCGCAGGAGAGCCGCATGACAATGTGCTGAAAGCAAACCATATTTCGTTCTTAATGTATCTCTTCATAAGCCTGCAAGTCAGTTTTATCATTCTTTTCTTTGAAATAACCAATAAAGAGTACGTGGTCACCACCGGATTCGAACCGGACCTACCTGATCAAGAGACAGGGCCTCTAACCACTAGACCACCGTGCCACACTACTCATCCTCCCACTAGCTGAACAGCTGTGACCCGTCAGGAGGTCACTGGCTAGTACAACTCCGCCGAATATGCCGGGCCGCTGGCGCCGGGTGCTGTGCTTGTCCCGAAAAGGCACGATATAAAGGTGCTTCTAGAAGACGAACCAAACATTCTTTTGGGCTGAAATTAGTTGTATCGTCGAGCTAGGATCGTAAGCTAGCTTCATGCCAAATTACTTCCACTTCCATCCATTTTAAGGACTTGAAACCATGGTGAGAAGCAAAGGTGGTCCGAGAACTTTAGCATCTTGTAATATATTTTGGACTAATTACTCGAAAGCCATTAGAGATAGGTGGGTAGTATAAGTGAGCGAAATGACCGCAAGTAACTTTCCTCTTCAGCCATGTCAGTTCTGAGTTTGTGAGTGACATGAGCTTGGAACCAGGAAGATGCAAATAAAAAGTTTTTTGACTCAATTTCTATTTATGCCTATAAAACAAAGAATTTCACATTCACAACTTCCATCTCCAAATATTATCAGGCGGAAGCAATGTTCTTTCATTATTTGAAATGAAAACTCAAATCGGTCAATTAGATTGTGAGATATTAACGTTGAAATGAAATGAACCAAAATTCAGTCTTCCGGAAGAACTGTAAAAAGTAGGTCAAAATTTTGCGTTTTGCACTCAAAACTATGCCTAAGCACTACAAAATTTTCCTAGCTACCCCTAGGTAACTGCCTTTCAGCTAACTGAGGCCTGTCTTCTGACATTTCGAGCGCACAAGTCGGCCATCAACTTTTAGCAGGTTTTTTGCTCGCATGAGAAAAGCCGCGTTTTCGCGCAATATATATTGTCGGATCAGCTCAATTCGTTTTCCCTAGCTGGCCCTTGTTATCTTTCGAAAAGGACATAAATTTCAAGTTCGTAGGTTAAGAAGTAAAAATTAGAAAAATATAAAACAGAAAAAGTTTGAGCCAAAATTTCTCAAAAACTATTTTGGATTTCGACTCGGGGCTTCAGTTTGGGTGTCTGGAGCAGAAGGGCTATCACCCTACAAAATTCCAGAGCTCTGACATCAATTCTCAGGACGGACAGACGCCAACAACAACAGACCACGACGAGACCCGTCTGAGCGGCCAGAATAGAGCCGCTTGAGAAATCTCAATGCGCTTCGCTCCATGGATTTCGTCATGCGGCTCTGACAACAGACCACGACGAGACCCGTCTGAGCGGCCAGAATAGAGCCGCTTGAGAAATCTCAATGCGCTTCGCTTCATGGATTTCGTCATGCGGCTCTGACAACAACAGACCACGACGAGACCCGTCTGAGCGGCCAGAATAGAGCCGCTTGAGAAATCTCAATGCGCTTCGCTCCATGGATTTCGTCATGCGGCTCTGACAACAACAACAGACCACGACGAGACCCGTCTGAGCGGCCAGAATAGAGCCGCTTGAGAAATCTCAATGCGCTTCGCTCCATGGATTTCGTCATGCGGCTCTGACAACAACAGACCACGACGAGACCCGTCTGAGCGGCCAGAATAGAGCCGCTTGAGAAATCTCAATGCGCTTCGCTTCATGGATTTCGTCATGCGGCTCTGACAACAACAGACCACGACGAGACCCGTCTGAGCGGCCAGAATAGAGCCGCTTGAGAAATCTCAATGCGCTTCGCTTCATGGATTTCGTCATGCGGCTCTGACAACAACAACAGACCACGACGAGACCCGTCTGAGCGGCCAGAATAGAGCCGCTTGAGAAATCTCAATGCGCTTCGCTTCATGGATTTCGTCATGCGGCTCTGACCACAACAACAACAGACCACGACGAGACCCGTCTGAGCGGCCAGAATAGAGCCGCTTGAGAAATCTCAATGCGCTTCGCTCCATGGATTTCGTCATACGGCTCTGACTACGGACAACAGAGAACGAAAAACTGTCAGTATAGAAGCCGTTTCTCACTTCGTTCGTCACCGGCTTCTGACAACGACGACGACGAGACCGGAAAAACTGTCAGAATAGAAGCCGTTTCTTACTTCGTTCGTCACCGGCTTCTGACGACGACGACGAGACCGGAAAAACTGTCAGAATAGAAGCCGTTTCTTACTTCGTTCGTCACCGGCTTCTGACAGACACGACGAGACCGGAAAAACTGTCAGAATAGAAGCCGTTTCTTACTTCGTTCGTCACCGGCTTCTGATAGAAGCCGTTTCTTACTTCGTTCGTCACCGGCTTCTGATAGTCCGTCTTTAGAGTAATTTATGACGCTGAACACGAGTCTGGCAACAGAAATGCCGTATCAGACCAGAATTTGGGATCCAGTATTTCTGTGTGCCGTCTTGGCTTAGGCCAGGCTACCTGGCATGCTTGCGCGTCCCCTGTGGGCCATCCTTAACCTCGGTGTCCGCAACTGGGCCCCTAACGATATTTTCAGGCTCACTTTGACTGCAGCCGGGTTCCTAATTCCGGCAGCTTCGGGCCTCCTGTCATCCAACCGGGCCCTCTGTGATCCACCCGGGCCCCCTGTGGACTGCAACCGGGCCCCCTGTAATCCACCCGGCCCCCTGTGACTGCAGCCGGGTCCCCTGCGATCTATCCGGCCCCCTGTGACTGCAATCAAGCCCCTCTGTTATCCATCCGCACCCCTGTGACTGCAACCGGGCCCCTGTGATCCAGCCGGGACCCCTGTAATCCACCCGGGCCCCCTGTGACTGCAACCGGGCCCCCTGTCATCCACCTGGGCTCCCTTTGACTGCAACCGGGCCATCTGTGATCCAACCTGGGCCCCTGTGACTGCAACTGGGCCCTCTGTTATCCACCCGGCCCCCCTGTGACTGCAACCGGGCCCCCTGTAATCCACCCGGGCTCCCTGTGATTACAATCGGGCCCCCTATCATCCACCTGGGCCCCTGTGATATACCCGGGCCCCCTGTGACTGGGACCGGGCCATCTGTGATCCACCGGGGCCCCTGTGACTATCAGCTCGAGGGCCCAAATAAATTCTTAGTCCCCAGACCAGAGCGGGGGTATAATCAGCTCAGGGAGCACTATATCAGCTCAAAGAACAAGGGATCAGCTTAGTCTTTCCCGACCAGCTCGGGGCCCAGATCAGCTCGGGGGGTACCAGATCAAAACAGGAGGCACTTTATCAGTCCAGGAGCCCCATACCAGCTCAGGGGCCCTCATTAGCCTCAGTGGGCCCAGCTCAGCTCAGGGCCCCAGAGCTGCTAAGGAGACTGTTTAATCAACTCGGGAGGCCCAGATCAGCTTAAAGGGTACCAAATAGGCTCAGGGTGCGCCAAACTAGATCAGGGGGCACCAGACTAGGTCAGAGGGCATGGGATGGGCTCAGGAGGCACAATTATGGCTCAGGGGGCACCAGATTGACTCAGGGGCGCCAGATTAGCTTAGAGGGCACGTGATCAGCTCAAGGGGCCAAAACCAGCTCAATGGGCACCAGATGAGCTCAAGCGGCACCAGATTAGCTCCGCCCGCACGATTATTGGCGACGATGAGGCATTAGCTGGAAACGGATTATGTGCTCTTACTCCTACCGGGTGCTTGAAAAGGCGACAGAATGCCCTAGCTGACGAAAAAAACTCTAAATTATCAAAAAATAGTTTTAATCGCTAAATGCGGTCTAGTTGCACCTAGGTTCAACGGCGGAGGGCACCAAATTTCGAGCGGCACGACACAAACGGGGTACACCGCCGAGCGATCATAAGGGCACTCCGGCACCGATGGGAGGGCGGAGCACGTGCCCCCTGTGCCCCCCTGGCTGCGCCCCTGCCCACATCTCAGCCAGTACCGTGACATTGTATAATGTTCTCATTTCACACGCAGTCAGTTGTCAGCGCTAAGAGCTCGTTCCTGGATGAGACGGGACACGGTGTAATCAAAGTGCGTAAGACTGGTTGCTGGTGTGGCGGTATGAAGTGCTTAGCATTTTTAGTGTGTTAAAACAATTAGTCTTAAACAGTGATAAAAGTCGCTTTTTCTGTGGTTTATGACTACCGCTATGGGTCCTTTTTAGCCTCAAATCTGGCTTTTGTATTGTTTATTTGGCTATTTTACTGGAAATAAAACTTTGCCCCTCTTTTGTCCTTTTTCTAACTCGGTTTGATCTTTTTCGCTGAAAAAACCTGACAGCCCTGGACAGCATCTATAATCTCTAGACATGGAATAACACAAAAATTGAGAAACATTTTTAAACACTAACGCTTCTAAGTTTTATTAAACACCCTCAAAATGGGATCTTGCTCCCCTGAAGACACTATAATGGCCAGCAAAAGAGATGCCCCCCACTGACTTTTCCTTAAAAAATGCCCTGGGGTAACCCGATATTCCTGTGCTTGTGTTAAAATGCTTCAACTCTAGGTTGACTGCTTGAATTTGATTCTTCAAATGTTTTTATTTTAAAGTTGCAAGTCAATTAGAACATGAGTTACGATAACATAGCTCCACAGTGACACCTAGTGTTATATATGTTACAGGCAGGGTGAAGAACCAGGCATTCTGCAGAATGCCTAGGCATTCTGCAGATTGCCCAGCCAGTTTGGCATTCTGCAGAATGCCTAGGCAATCTGCAAAATGCCTAGGCAATCTGCAGATTGCCAAAGCGTCTGGGCATTCTGAAGAATGCCTAGGCATTCTGCAGAATGCCTAAAATTTCAGGCATTCTTCAAACTGCCTAACGCAATTTGCTCAGATAAGCATCCAATCGAGCAGTTATTCGCTACCAAACAATCTATTTCATCTCGCCCAGTGTTCCAAACACTCTACAGGCCAGGAATTGCTTTATGGAGCCTGTGTTTCTCAGTTGCCGTTTCCAAAAATACATAGGTTTTGTGACTAATTTCTTTGGTCAGATACACATTCCGTATTTTGATTTATACTGAGCAATTTCACCGCTGGTGGGTCCGATTAGACCTCCTTTGGTTTTTCGCAAATGCTTCCGATTCAGTTTAAGTGAGAGCCTCGTCACTTTGCATACCTCTAGAGTGATTGATTCCACAACGTATGACTAAAATTGGCATCAAGGCCGGCCAGGTCAACGAGTTTTGAAGACATTTCGAAACCCATGTAAGACGATTATAGTATTCCAAAAATGAGGCCGACAGGGTGTAACTCGGCGTCTAGAAGAGAAGAGCTAGATTAGGTTTCTAAACATCATGCGAAATCTTTTGAAGGGACAAACCTGTCTGCTGGCAACCATTTTGAAGTCAGGTCAATAACAAGGTCACCAGAGGTTACGAAAAGTCGCAGTTTTCGAAGTTGTTTGGGTCTTTAACTTTTGGACGAGGTAAGTTACAGCAGAAAATTTGCACATCATAGTGATGAACATGACCCAAGGATTCAAATGATGTACAACATGAGCCTGAAAAGGTTTTTATTTAATTTGACCTTCGCCTGAGGTCAAGGGTGCGATGGTACCTTTCAAGGTCATGTTGCATATCATTCAAATGTTTGGGTCTAGATGAACTCATCGAGGCCTTTGACTTTGCTCTATTTCTAATGGTTAGCGAGTTATAAAGGTAAAAAAACTAATAGTTGTAGTTATAAAGCTTATAAAGTGATAGGTTATAAAGCTAAGTTGGTCAGAATTTGACTCATTTTAGCCCTCTGTGACGTCACGGGTCTACAGACATGGTTCAAGCTGGCTTTGAAAGTAGAAGACATTAAGACGCTTCCAGCGCCGTTTCAAGTTTTTCCGTGTCAGCTCCGGTTCCCGAGACCGTAGTGAGGGTCAGATCGGACCCCTCCCTCGTTTTTTGCGAACTATCATGCGCCGATTTAAACAAGGCGTACGTCGCTTTGCTGGCCTTTAGGGTGATTAATTTGACAAATTAACACCAAAAATTAACATCAGGTCAGATCAGGTCAACAAGTTATGGCACCCTTTATAAACCATGTAAGGCCATTTTGTTCTCCTAAAATGAGTCTGAAAAAACAGGGGTCACCGAATTCTAGAAGAACTAGATTACGTTTTGAAAAATCATTCAAAAGCACTTGAAATGAAAAATATGTGCGCTTACCACTCTAGACCTGCGGCAACACGTCATGGTGCTTGCGGGTGTTTCAAATTGCCCAAAATTATTTTTCAATGGAGAAACTAGAGTAACGTACGCAAAACGGTCATTCGATAACAGGTAAAAAAATGGGAAAAAACTGTATAATCACTAACCTTTGCGATGACAAGCTTCTTCACGTACCATTTTAACCCGAGCCCCACCCGGGGTCCGGCGCCACTTTCGCTCCACCGGGGGCCATCGATGGCCCCCTCTAACTCCGAGAATATGGGCGTTAGCGCAAATGTGCGAAGTGCATTAGAGAGCTTGCGTGAATTCAATAAGAAATTACTTCGCATGATTAAGCGCCCAGGTCAATGGTTTGACCATCAGAGGTCAAGTTAGGTCACGATAGGCCATTTTCACTCAAATATGCAATGCTCAAGCAAACGGGGCAAAACTCTTATGCCATTAGAGCTATTAGGATCTGGTAAAGTACATTTGATTGGAAAAGGCCAGACCCTATGACCTATGGAATCCGTGAAAGGGTGTCGAAGAACGCTGTTCTGAGCAGTCTGAGCATTTGCAATCATTTTTGTAACTTTTAGATCATAAGACAGCTTTTCCCCGTGCTTTTTCAATGGGATAGGTCACCTCGTGATCTGATCTCAGGTCAGGAAATCGAAAAATCCCAGATATACACCTTGTAGACCCTGGAGTGGCCATGAAGTGTAGGAAGTTTCAAATTGATCGACTAATAAATGTAGCTCTTATAGAGCTCAAAAATTGAAGTGAGGTGACCTTGGTTGACCTCGTCTGGTGACCTGACCTTGGGTGACCCGGGGTAAAAAATGTCAGGGATGGTGGGAAAATGATGGGGTAAGAGATAGAGGCCTCAACTGCGGTGCTGCATCTCGTCGTTTTTCTGCTATCCTGAAAAACCTTAGGAGGGCCATCGATGGCCCCCGGTGGGGCGAGGGTTAAATCCTAACGGTTGCCCAACATCCAGGCTCGGCATTTCTGCCGTAGCAATCCCCTACCCTCGCAAGTATTGCTACACTTCGCGACCCATTGCTTGAAATAAGCTTCACCCCTTTGTTCTGCGCCATTTAAATAAACACCCCTCCCGCGAAATTCTCCCACACACTTTAGAGGCAGGCGAAGGTGCTTTGCCCAGAACGCCCTATAAAAAGTCCTTAACTAACTAATTGGTCTAAATTTGACTCCTTTTGGCCCACTGTGACACCACGGGTCAACGGATATGGTTCAGACTCGTCTCCAACGTAGAAGACGGTGATGCACTTCCGGCAACGTTCTATTTTGTTTCGTATTACCTACTTCCGGTTCCTGAGATCCTAGAGGGTCCAATCGTACCCCTCTCCCAGGCGGTGGTTTGAACAAAATGAGCCCAAGAGGGGCCGGGTTAACAGTGGGAATCTAATGCGAGACAATGGGAAACAGAGCAAGCAATCAGGAAATCAAAACTGGCTCATTCTACCGCATGTTTATCGTCCTGAATATGCATATTGTGCCCATGTGGTAGGCTGTACTGGGTTGAACGGAGTTGATTTCGTTTGCCTCGAAGTAGCTACCAATCTTTGTGATATGGATCGTTGCGCTGCGAAGTGCTGCGATATTAGGAATAAGTTGGCTGTTGAGTGTTTTGCTTAAATACTACAATGGAAACTTTGTAATATTTCTGTTTAAATGACTGGTATTGTACAATTTTCAGCATAGGTGTTTAAGAAAGCTTGGTTTAATTCTGGTATCGTCTCGAACATTATTTGGAAACAAGTGACTACATGATAATTGTAGCTTACAAAATGTCGGATGAACATAAAGTTGAATAATGTTTTCAAATTTGCCACGCAAATCCCCAAAATGATTTTTTTCTGAAACATTTCGATACTCTGACTAGATATGATGAAACAAATGTTTTTAGAAGTAACAGTTTCCAAGTCAGTTTCGAAGATGCAACCCTTCGAAAGCATCACTCTAAACGGACTTTTAACTATCCTGAAAAGAAATGGGTGGCCAGCAAACATTGGTGTACCGAATATGTTTGAAATATTTTGCATTGCAAAACTAAGATATTTCCGGTAGGCTGCTAACCGATCCACAAAATTTACAATGTTTGTAATTTACCACTGGAGAAAAACATACAAATAATTGATTAGGTCTCAAATTTTCAGCATCATGCCTCGTGTGAGATTCGAAAGCCTTCTCGACCTGCGAAACCAGACAAATCAGCTAACATACCAATGCTAGCAAATGACTAGCACGCATAAATTTTTCACGATCTGCGGGACGAAGAGGAGTATGGGTTACCCTATAAAAAGAAGCACTAAGCAAGATTAAAAAAGTACTTGTTGACAAAAATTGGTGGTGAGGTAAAACTGACAAAAGGAACCGGACATGGAAGCCGTAAAAGACAGTGATCTATGCGACCTGATCAATGATGTCCATAATCGTCGTGGCCACCTGGGAAAGGAAAAATAAATAACAGCTCCAAAGACGAGTTTAAACCATACCCGTTGACCCGTGACGTCACAGAAGGCAAATATGGGTCAAATTTTGTCCCATTTAGGAAACCCTTTATAGTTCGGGAACCTTTAGACTTAGAACAAGGTCAAAGGCATCAATGTGTCCGTCTTGACCCAATAATTCAAATGATATGCAACGTGACTATGAAAGGTCCCACCACGACCCTGGTCTCAGGTCAAGGTTAACAAAATTTGACCTCAGGTCAAGGCCAAGTAATGACCTTTCAGAAACATGCTGCACATCATTTGACTCCTTGCGTCATGTTCGTCACTATGATGCCAAATTTATTGATGTATCATATCTTGTTTAAAAATTATAGACACTAACATCTCCAAAACCATGACCTTTGCTGACCTTTGGTGACCTTTTTATTGACTTGACCTCAGAATGGATGCCAGCATGCCGATTTGTCCTTTCAAGAGGTTTCGCATAATATAAACTTTAATTAACAAATAATATACACTTATAAACTGGATCAAGCTCTTCTAGAAGCCGAGTTACACCCTGGTTTTGTCAGCCTCATTTTGGAATACTATAATCGTCCTACATGGGTTTCAAAATATCTTAAAAACTCGTTAACCTGTCCTGCCCTATGCCAATTTTGGTCATACGTTGTGGAGCCAATTACTCTAGAGGAGTGCAAAGTGACGAGGCTCTCACTTAAATTGACTCGGAAGCATTTGTGAAAAACCAAAGGAGGTCTAATCGGACCCACCAGCGGTGAAATTGCTCAGTTTAAATCAAACTACTGAAGGTGTATCTGATTAAAGAAATTAGTCACAAAACCTATGTATTTTTGGAAACGGCAACTGAGAACCACAGGCTCTATAAAGCGATTTCTGACCTGTGGAGTGTTTGGAACACTGGGCGAGATGAAATAGATTGTTTGGTAGCGAATAACTGCTCGATTGGATGCTTATCTGAGCAAATTGCGTTAGGCAGTTTGAAGAATGCCTGAAATTTTAGGCATTCTGCAGAATGCCTAGGCATTCTTCAGAATGCCCAGACGCTTTGGCAATCTGCAGATTGCCTAGGCATTTTGCAGATTGCCTAGGCATTCTGCAGAATGCCAAACTGGCTGGGCAATCTGCAGAATGCCTAGGCATTCTGCAGAATGCCTGGTTCTTCACCCTGCCTGTAACATATGTTATATATATATATATATATATATATATATATATATATATATATATATATATATATATATATAGCTAAAAGTAGTATATGCATTTCGGAAGCCATTTTTCTTAATTTGATATGAAAGACTACTACCATATGTCAAAACGCTTTCAAGAGAATTTTTAATTTCACTGTATTACGGGTCAAGGTCACCGTTATAAAACTAGGTAATGAGGTCACCAAACATTTTTTGTTTAAATTTCAAAATTGAAGATAGCCAAAATGTTTCCCGTAATATTTACATCCAAAAACTATAACATTTTTAGAAATCTCTTGAAAAATGTTGGAGCTATAGGCATTCTAATCAATGCCTGTATAATGACTTTCAAAAATTGCCGGAGGCCATTTCTTTCAAACCAATTTTTAAATAATTTTTGGGTGCCATGGGTGGATTCTACGCCCTTGTGAGCCCCCATATACCAATTTTGGAGGAAATAAAAAATAGCAGGGTTTTATGCCTTGGTCGATTTATGGTGGAATGACCCAGTTGCCCTTTTGTGTGGTCACGTAACAGCGTTAAGCCAGCACAGAGCGATAAAAACAGTTACGGTGAAGCGCCCGGAATGATCGGTCGGGAGCGGAGCCCCCGCTGTGAACCCCGCTCCGAGGAGGCGACTCGCACAATGCAAAGCGAAACTGAAACCCAGCACACGCGCACCCACAGAAGGGACAGGTGGGTGGAGACACGCCACTGACTACAGTGGCGATTGATGGGATGTTTGCGGTATGGGATAACTGAGATGAGTGGGGCTGACGGAGACGCCGGAAAATAGCTCTGTTGTGGAGTTCTGACCAGGTAACCCTCCGCTAAAATGAAGAAGGCACTGAAGGCATTCCCTAATTCCAGTGAGCTGCAGTGGAAGGACCAAATATGACAAACATAGATACTTTATGACCTAACTGTTGGCGCATGTTTTTAGCCTAAATAACTGATATACTGGCATCGTTAATTCAGCTAGCTGTTGACAGCTAGCACTCTGAAAGATCAGAAATCCTGAATGTGATGTACCTGTATAGAAGGGTCATGTCTCCTCTAAAACATTAATGGATATTTCTAACTCCTCTTTTAATTCAAGTTTCCCTGGCTCTCTGATATGTTGCTTCGAGTATATATTTTGATAGTGTCCAATAAGTATTATTGGCCCACCCACATATTTGCTACTTGAATGCTAGACAAGACCAGAATCCCAGCTAGTTGAATACCATTTAAGCCTCAAAGTTGGAATTTGTATAGCAATCTAGATGCGTGCGAGAGCTATTGGCCCTAGATTGTCACTTAACAACGCAAGGTGATGTTTCCCACTTTAGCTTATGGTTGCAGCTTAAACAATGAAAACTGTAACTCGTATCAATAACTTCTTATGTTTGAGAATAACTCACCAGTACGTTTTGTAATTACTCCATTTCATACACAAAGTCTGAAATGTTCGCTTCATGAGCATGATTGTTTTAGAGCAACTTAGCCCACATAAATAATATCACGCCAAAAATACAGTTCAAGTTAGATAAGTATTTGTAAACCTCATTACGAACCAAACAATGGAAAGGGCTTAGCTGGCTGCTTGAAATTCATACTCATAAGTTCCATACTTGCGTCTGCCCCGAGCTTGTAATGATTTTGGGGCGGTCCATTATTCGGAACGTCCCATTTGTCATTGGTTTCCGCCCTCTCAAATGTCATTCTTGCTGGAACCCCTTCCAGTTTGCGAGTTTGGGTATCCGCAGCGCCAGGGATTTGTCACAGCTGGAGGTTCCCTCACCTGTTGTGCCGTCACCGCCCATCAATCAATTTAACACTTTTATGACTAACTGGACGTCTTCGCAGGCACATGCAGAATAAAACGGGCAATAATACTGGAGCGCTTTCCGTTCTTATCACTTCAAGTGACACCAACGATGGGTGCTGTACCCTCTTAAATTTCCCGCGCTACGCCCTGTCGATAGATGTCTTTGGATGTATTCTGCATGCAGTCGGATAGATGTCTTCTGCATGCAGTGTCTTTGGGTACCCAGATGCTTACTTACAGATCTAACAGTGCATATTCTCTTTTACCCAGTGACGTAGCCAAGGGGGGGTCCTTGGGGTCCGCGGACCCCCCTTGGGCTGACCTTGTGTACTGGAAAACACGAGCATTGGTCTCGGGGGCCCCCTGAGCCTGGTCTCAGGGGGCCCTCCGAGCTCTATCTCAGCCCCCCCTTCCCCGAGGTTGGTCTCAAGGGACCTCCGAGCTTGGTCTCGGGGGCCCCTGAGCTTGGTCTCAGGGGCCCTCCGAGCTTGGTCTCACGGGCCTCCTGAGCTTGGTCTCAGGGGGCCCCTAGCTCGGTCTCAGGGGCCCTGAGCTTGGTCTCAGGGGCCCCTGAGCTTGGTCTCAAGGGACATCCGGACTTGGTCTCAGGGGCCCCCAAGCTTGGTCTCAGGGACCCCCGAGCTTGGTCTCACGGGCTTTCCGAGCCTGGTCTCAGGTGGTCCCCGATCATCGGTATCGAGGGCTCCAGAGTACCCAACATGGATCTCAGGGCCCCCTGAGCTGGGTCTCAGGGGCCCCGAGCTTAATCTCACGGGCCTTTTGATCTTGGTCTCAGAGGCTCCCGAGCTTGGTCTCAGGCATCCCCCGAGCTCAGTCTCAGGGGGCCCCTGAGCTCGGTCTTAGAGCTCCCCAGGTTGGTCTCAGGGGACCCCCAAACATGGTCTCAGAGGGCCCCTGATCATCGGTATCGAGACTCTAGGGAACCGGACATTGATCTCGGGGCCCCTGAGCTTGGTCTCAGGGGTCCCTAGCTTTAGTCTCACGGGCCTTTCGATCTTGGTCTCAGGGTCCCCCTAGCTTGGTCTCAGGGACCCCCGAGCTTAGTCTCAGGGGTTTTTCTATCTTGGGCTCAGGGGCCCCTGAGCTTGGTCTCAAGGGAAATCCGAACTTCGTCTCAGGGGCCCTCCAAGCTTGGTCTCAGGGGCCCTCCGAGCTTGGTGTCAGGGGCCCCGAGCTTTAAACTCACGGGCCTTTCGATCTTGGTCTCAGGGTCCCTTAGCTTGGTCTCAGGGACCCCTGAGCTTAGTCTCAGGGGCCTTTCTATCTTGGTCTCAGGGGGCCCTCCGAGTTTGGTCTCAGGTGGCCTCGGAGCTTGGTCTCAGGGGACCCCGAGTTTGGTCTCAGGGGACCCTCGAACATGGTCTCAGGAGCCCCCGAGCTTGGTCTCAAGGACCCCCGAGCTTGGTCTCAGGACACCCCCTGAGCTTGAGTCTCACGGGCCTTTTGATCTGGGTCTAAGGGGGGCCCCAAGCTTGGTGTCACGGGTCTCCGAGTTTGGTACCAGGGGACCCCCGAGCTTGGTCTCCGGCCCCCGAGCTTGGTCTCAGAGGGCTCCTCGAGCTTGGTCTCAGGTCCCTCCAAGCTTGGTCTCAGGGGCCCCAGAGCTTGGTCTCAGGGGGCTCCTCGAGCTTGGTCTCAGGTCCCCCAAGCTTGGCAGCAGGGGGCCCGAGCTTGGTCTCACGGGCCTTCCGAGCTTGGTCTCAGGACACCCCCCTGAGCTTGAGTCTCACGGGCCTTTCGATCCTGGTCTTAGGGGCTCCGGAGCTGGTCCCAGGGATCCCCCGAGCATTGGTATCGATGGCTCCGGAGCAGCGAACATTGATCTCGGGAAGTGGGAGGGGGGCAATATTGATCTCGGGGTGTCCCCTGACTATCGATATCGAGAGGACTTATGAGCGAGTCACGAGAATTGGCCCCGTGGGACCCAGAGTTTTATCTCAGGGGCCCAGGCTTGGGCCCCGGAGCATTGGTATCGAGGGGCTCCAGGGTACTGAGCATTAGTCTCGGGGGCCTGAATGTTGATCTGGGGGTCCCCCGAACATCAGTGTCGAGTTACTCCTGAGAAAAGCGCAAGCATGAGGGTGCCCCGAACCTGATCTAGGTGGAACCCCGAGTTTGGTCTTAGGAGACCCGCGCATCAGTATCCAGGGGCTCCGGAATATTGGTATCGGGGGAAGCAAGGATTTCAGGGGCCTCCAAATGCTGATCTCGGCGGGCTCCCAAATGTGTGGATGCAGTAGCGTAGCCGAGAGGTTCTAGGAGTCCGAGGACCCCCTTTGGGCCAATCTGAACTACTGCAAAGCGTTCTCTGATCACGGGGCCCCAGAATTAGTCTCGGAAGCCCCTGAAGATTCGTTCTCAGGGCCCCGCCCTGAGGGTCAGTCTCAAGACCCCCCGAAAATATATTTCAGGGGGTCTCTGAGAGTTAGTTTTAGGGGATCCCAAAAGTCGGTCTCAGGGGCCCCCAGAGTCGGTCTCAGGGGGCCGAGCTCGTCCCAGGGTCCTCCAGAGAGTGGCTCTCAGGGTCCCGCGACAGTCTATTTCAGGGGCTCCATGAGAATCAGTCTCAGAGAACCCCAAGAGTCGGTCAAGGGGACCCCGAGGGCCAGTCTTAGAGGACCCTCGATATTCGGTCCCATAGTCTTACGGGCGTCTTTCTCAAGAGTCAATATTTACTTTCAGGTGGCCCCGAGAGTTAATCTGGGGGTCCGAGAGTTAGTCTCATTTGATCCGCAGAGTGCTGGTCTCAGGAGGCCCCCGAGGGATAATCTTGGGAACCCTCGAGATTTAGCCCGAGGCTATGCCCCCCTAGTTGTTGCATAAGGGGCCCCGAGAGTCAATCTCAGGGAGCACCTAAAAGTTAGCCTCAGAGTGCTCCCGGGAGCTTGTCTCCGGTTCGTCCAAGAGCTAATTTTGGGCCTTTGAGAGTAATTCCCAGAGGTGCTCCCGAATTTTGGTCTCACGGGCCCCGAGTTAGCTTTAGGCCTCTGAGGGTTAATCTGGGCTTTCGAGAGGCAGTCTCAGGAGTGCCTTGCCAAATACTCAGTCCCAGGGGTGCTTCCACGCCTCCCTCCTCGAGTCTTAGTCTCAAGGGGCGCCCCAGGGTTGGTCTCAGAGGGCTGTCGGAAGTCATTCCCAGCTCCCCGCCCCACCTCAGAGACAGCCTCAGGGGACCCCAAGAGCTAATCTGGATGTCCCTGAGAGTCAATCTCAGCCCCCCTCCAGAGCAAATCTGGGGGGCCCGATAAATAGGCCCAGAGATGCTGCTGATAACTAACCTAAGGAGCCCCGAGAGATTCTCAGGAGTCCTTAATTTTGGCCAAGAGGCGCCGTAAATCGGTATCAGAGACTCCCTGAGATCTAATCGGGAGAGGGGCTGGAAATTAACCTTGTGAGTAGCGCCAAGTGTTGGTCTTAGGCGGACCCAGAGCTAGTCTCAGGTCCCCCAAGAACTGATTTCAGAAGCCCGAGTTATTTTCAGGGGACCTTTCAGTTCTAGTGTAAGGAGGGCCGGAGAGCTAATCTCAGAGATCCGATAATTAGTCTCACGAGGTCTCCAGGAGTTAGTCTCAGGGGTCATCTGAAGCTGCCCTCAGGTGTCCCCAAAAGCTAGTCTCAGCGAGCATTTCTCCCCCTCCTCTCAAAGTTATCCTCAGGGCCCCACGGGAGTAAGTTCTAGGGGGTCCCAGTAGGTAGTCTCACGGTACCCCCAAATTCTGGCTTTGGGGGACGTAAGTACTGATTTGCGGGAAAAGTGCTGTTTTCGGGGGTCCCAGATACTGGTTTCGGCGTCATGTCAAGTGCTAGGCCCCTGGAGATCTTTGCTCGACCCATGGGTCAGGGGGCGGGGGCGGTGGGTGATGGTCCTGGATGGCTTAACACTGGCATAGCAATACAAGCCCTGTACAAAGCCTATCAGAGACCTAAAGTCCAAGGAAGTACTCATCTCCCCAAGCCCCCGGGATATCCAACCAATGGCTAGGGAGGAGTAAGTGAGCGGTTTCATCAGTAGGACCGTCCATGGAATATGTTTTATATGGCATCTGGGGCACACTCACATATCCTTTTTATTGAGCGTCCTTTTTCCTTTCCATTTCTTTTTTATTTTAACAGTCCAGAGATATCGCTTGAGATCCTAGGCTCAAAGAAGATTTTCGAAAATCATATGCCTCGGAAAAATGTTTCTATTCCCATTGCGTACCAAAAAAGACAAATTGAAACATGTGGATCAGGCACCATTACTGAAGGAAAGGCAAAAATTAATCATCCATAATAGCAAATCGAACAGGGAATTTGGAACTTCAGCTGATTTTCAATATTAGCTTAGTCCCAATAACTACCGTCCTAAACATTCTGAAATAAACAACTTCCAAATATTTTGGTAGGAAACCAGACAAAAAAGGGCAATGACACACATTGATGAGCATAATCCCAAAAAGAAAAATAGGTATGGAAGGTTTAAAATAACAATGACAGAGTTATTCAAGGCGATAGTTATCTCAGGCACCTATTGTTTTGGTAATTTTCTCATTTACAACTTAGCAAGGGTAAGAAAGTAACTGGTGAATTCATCAGGATCTTTCCGCGGAATAGACGTTATACGACGTCCGGAACACACCACCATCCACCATATCCTTTGCATTCTTATTCATTTTTTCCATTTCTTTGGAAATTTTCTGATTAAAGAGTTCATGAATTCGACACCCGGAAAGAATTGGTTATCATTTCCCGTAGAAGACCATTTCTTCGTACTCAAAACGACTGACCTTCAATAACGCCAAGCCTGATTACCAGAGTGAATTGAGGTAAAGTCAGGTTTACCATCATGCACGCAGCGACATTTGATTTCCCGAAATGTGCCACAAAATGGTTATTATAGCCACGCTGTCATATAGGTATGGGCCAGCCTTAATATTTGAAGACCTAAATTTACCAGCACTTGGTCGGATCGAGAAAAATCAAACTATAAACAAAATAAGAACAAACACTTAAAAAGGAAAAAAATTTCCGTCGTGTAAATGTTATAATGCCAAAATATTACACGACACATACAGATGGACCCCGACTACTAAGGGGCCCCCGGCCTGGGGGCCCCCGACGGTAGTCGGACCCCCTTGGCCGAATTCTGGCTACGCCACTGACCCTAGCTGACCAAAAAAGGCATTAAACTGTCAAACAATAGTTTTTATTGTTAAATGCAATCTAGTTGCATTAAGGTTCAACGGTGTAAGACACTATATTTCCAGCGACACGGCCCAAAAGGGGTACACAGACTAGGGATAAAAGGGCACCCCGGCACCGATGGGGGGCACGTGCCCCTTTGCCCACCCCCTGGCTGCGCCTCTGGTCGATAAGCCCCGGAATTATTATCTCCTCGAATGAAGGTTTTATGCATGGCTCCAGGAACCCCATACATACTTTTTATTAAATATTGATGTCTATCCATATCATCATACAATCAATATTGATGCCGCTAGTGCCGCTCTCCATACAGGAGTGCAAACTGTTTTTAATGGTAGGAATTGTCTCCACAATAAGTGCCGGAATCTTTACCCCCTAAACTTTCCGGCTAGATCCGCCCCTGAGCGGCGTTGGATTCAGTTCGTCAGTTACAGGGTGGTGAAGGGAAAAAATTCATTTCAGCTTGACCACTCAGTTAACTTCCTATTCCTCAGTGCACTCCATAGACTTTCGTGCGTTTTGGTCATCTAGCGGCACAGTTGTGTACCAAAGGTTACAAGAGACGTCGCAAGAACTGTGGCTGATTTCATTTGTGGGTAGTTTAATCTGTGGGCGGTTTGTTCATTTGGGTGGACGTTGTGTATCAGCTGTGGGCGCTTCCAAGTGTGGGCGATTTCAACTGTGGTCATATTTATCTCTCCCTTACAGGGCATTTTGTGGCTTATTTGAGCTGCGGGCAAAATTATTTGTGGGCGATTTAAGCGGTGGGCGATTTTTCTATGGACGATTCTGGCTGTGGGCGATTTTAGTCGTGGTCAAATTCATCTGTCGGCGTTTCGTTTGTGGGTGATTTGAGGTCTCCCCGTAAATCCACGTTTTATAGACATTGAGTAAATCCCATCTTTCTGTAACCTTGGCTTTGCCCTATCCATAGGAACCGTGGGCTCACTCTATTGCCTTGGGTGGGCTGGTATTATCGCAGTAGGTGGATCACATCTCTCGGTTCAAAAGGATCACATCAGAAGGTCCACAGTTCATATGTTCTACCGCTCAAAATGTCTAACTTAAAAAGTCAAACATTCAAAAGGTCCAAAGAGGCGTGCTCAGATGCATGAGAGCGGAGTGCATGATAACGCAGAGGCGTGCTAAGGCACCTGATAATAGGAGGCTATGAGGGTTAGGTTAGGTTAGGTTAGGTTAGGTTAGGTTAGGTTAGGTTAGGTTAGGTTAGGTTAGGTTAGGTTAGGTTAGGTTAGGTTAGGTTAGGTTAGGTTAGGTTAGGTTAGGTTAGGTTAGGTTAGGTTAGGTTAGGTTAGGTTAGGTTCGGTAAGGTAAGGTTAGGTCAGGTCAGGTCCGGTCAGTTCAGGTCAGGTTAGGTCAGGTCAGGTCAGGTGTGTATGCCCTAAATCCCTATTTCCTAGTCTGGGGATATCAACCCTCTCTCCAGAATCTGAGTGCGCCTCTGGTCTGGGTACCACTTTTCGAAATGTCATAGAAATATCCCCAAATTCTGCAAGAAAATCCCTAGAGATGAAACAGACGGAGGGAGGGGAAGTTTGAGCAGTGTTAAGTGGTACCCAGACCAGAGGTGCACTCAGATTCAGGAAAGAGGGGTGATATCCCCAGACTAGGAAATAAGGACCAAGGGCATACACAATTGACCTGACCTGACCTGACCTGGCCTGGCCTGGCCTGGCCTGACCTGACCTGACCTGACCTGACCCAACCCAACCCAACCCAACCCAACCCAACCTAACCCAACCCAACCCAACCCAACCCAACCCAACCTAACCTAACCTAACCTAACCCTCATAGCCTCCTATTATCAGGTGCCTTAGCACGCCTCTGCGTTATCATGCACCCCACTCTCATGCATCTGAGCACGCCTCTTTGGACATTTTGAATGTTTGACTTTTTTAAGTTAGATATTTTGAGCGGTAGGACATATGAACTGTGGACCTTCTGATGTGATCCTTTTGAACCGCGAGATGTGATCCACCTACTGCGATAATACCGGTGGGCTTTGCCTTGGGTAGTAGAGGACGACTGTTGTGTCATGTTTGTTGTTTGACTGTTGACATCTCGCCAATCGTATGACATATTTAAAGTACTGATAGCAAACTGCTTTCAAAGCAGTTGTTTTTGAGTACTGGTGGCTACCTACGCTAAGATCAGGTATGTAACGTTCAAATTAATCCATGGGACTCCCCCCAAGCTGCTTTGCTGGAGATGGTATGTCTTGTAGGCATAAGTCATTTTTGAACATTTTAGGCTACATATTTATTATTTTGCTGGTGGAGGTAGGTATTCATCTAACTATTGATCTCATGATATTTTACACATGCCCCGGACTGCTGATGGTGCTCTTCTTTTCCAGATATAATTTGGTGTTGGGACCAGTGGCGATGCCACCATGGGGCCATGGCCCCGTGGATTTTTTGAAGGCCCTTCACCCCAGCCTGCAGAATGTGGCAGGCCACTGAACGAGGCGCATAGGGCAGCCCAAATCATGCCCCAATTGGGCAAAAATTTGGTCACTGGGGCAGGCTCCTCCAACGGGGAGGGGAAATTTTTTTTACTGATACAAGTTTTATATACTCCATTTTAAACGAGACACCCAGAAGTAAACTTAAACTTGATCTGATGATGACAACATACTCATGACCCCCAAATACTAAAGCAATAGAAACTCACCTACAGCTGCTACCTTGCATTCATGATGCACAATTTCAAGGATACCTTTATTCAAAGGTATATTTAAGAGTGAAGTCTTTTTGCCTTAGTGACATTATTTGCCCCTGGCTTCAAGCTTTATCAATTGTTGCTTTTAAAAATGTCAATTGACAACTATATTTGAATATGATATTTTTCCTCAGCTAAAGCATTTTGTTCCCTTTTGTTTTCTCACATTTGCATGAAAGCATCACAAAGTTTGGAATATTTTCAAAAGACCGAACTGAAGAAGATCCCCTTGTACTCGTGTGACGTCACATCCCGGACCAGCATTTGTTCTTGGGAGGGAGGCTGACATGATTTGCCGGCCTTTGGCGATCAAAACAGCAGAGAAAATGCAGAAAACTATAATCAGGGAAATTTTATTTCCAGTTCTAAGATTGTTTTATGTAATTAAAATTAGGTTTAGATTACAAATTTAGAAAACAATTCTAAATTTATCTTTTGAAAGCTGCCCATTGCCTCATTTTCTTATTCACTTCCAGGAACTTTATGTAAATGAGAAATTTCCTTCATTTTTTCATCTTCCGTCCATACACAAATATTGGAACAACACACACTAAGCATACTAAAACCAGGGCCTATGATACTCAGTGGGTCAGCAGCCACACAAGTGTATCCCCGGATCAGGGCCACTTCATCTTCTGTCATACATGTATTTAAAACATACATGTATTCATACATACATGTATTTAAAACCATACTTTGCTTGATGGGAAATATGACACTTTTGAGATAAATTAGCTATTCCAGCACAAGTCTAACTGCTGATTGTCATTTCTTTTAATTATTTTTTCTTCTTCTCTCTGTGATTACTTGGACTAACTGCTGCCCCAAGAGCCCCCCCTCTGCCCCAAGCTCGACCAAAAGTTGCCCCAAATCGGTAGGTCTGCCCCAACAAGATCTTATCAAAATCTGCCATGTTCTGCAGACTGACCTTCACCTGACCCAAGCGGCTCACTTTGGTACCGAGGAGTTTGGAATATCCCCATGATTATCAAAGGGCTTAGCCTCCCTTCTTTTTAAAAGAGGCCTCCTAATTGGCCTATGCAGGTGGTCCTCACTATTTTTAAAGATGGTCCCCAAAATAATACTGGCCTACTTAGAAGACACCTTTTCTTAAAAGGAGGGTTCCTTAAATGACCCACATAGGCATCCCTGTCACTTATAAAGCAACTCTTCTCAAAAACCTATCCAGGAGGCCCCCTTTGCTTATAACGGAGGCCATGAAATAACCTATGTGGAGGAGTGGCTACTTATACAGGTGTTCCTTAATTCAGTCAGGGAAACTATGGTCTAGCATACCCAAAAATGGGTACTTCTAAAAATGGGTACACACCTTTTTATGGGTACACTTTTCTAAAATTTGTGTTGCCAGAGGTGCTGGGTGCGCCATATTTATTTGCTGCAAGGGAATGCTGAAGATATAGTTCACAATAAGCAGTAGAGCCTCCTCCATTGCAGCTATCTATTGTGGAGTGGGCAGCCTGAGGAAGCCTCTGGTCGTAGAGGGAGTGAAACTGTTCCCTCACCATCTGTTCAACTTAGACTTTCTGGCCTTGGATATCTGGATGCTGGCGGTGGTGGTGTTGTACCGGCCTGCGGCCAGTCCTCGTCTTGCAGCGGTGGGCCGCACATACATCGGGCGACTCTGCGGGCTGTTGCGACCTGCGATTCTGTGCCTGGTGGTTGTGGTGGTGGTGCCCGGGCGGCTGGCTTTGGAGATGCCCGGGTGCTCTTGTCCTCGTGGGCGGCGGGCCGATGCGGTGGAAGCGTCCGACTGGGCCATGCGCTGCGGTCACGGGTGGTGTTGACTTGCGGCGACACTGGGTGCCGGCCTTAGTGGGGCTTGTGAAGTCGTTTTCGTGACTGACTAGATTGTGTGCGTGTGGTGGCCGCTCGCTGGCGCGGCCCGCCACAGTAAATAGGCTGGACCGGCATTGGTGACTGCGTTTGGCTTGTTCTGCGTGGCGCCCAGGTTATGTGCTCATTTTATGTGATGGTTATAACCCACATGCACTTGACTCTCTTTGTGTTGTTTTAGTGGTTTTAGTGTCTAAATTGCTTTCTATGTTTGTCGACATTTCTGGGTTCCCCCGACGTAAGTTCGACGCGCCGCATCGGGGGCGCCCGCAAATGCCGACCAGCCTTCCTGTCCAGGTCTGACCTGCACCTGGCCTGGATACACGTGTATGATTTCGAGATTGGGTACGCAAAAGCAGCTCTTTCAAATGGCCGACACATCTAACATAATGGCCCATAACATTTTTAGGTTTGAAATACTAATTATTAATTGCTTAATCACTACCTACTCTCCAGTACTGTGTTCCACAGTGACCTTGTGAACCAGTTCAAGCAGAGCCTCCAAACTGTACTTTTTCAGCATGTGTCGCCAGCTGGTCTATCTTCTATTTTTGTGTAGACAACTTCTATTTTTGAGTGTGCTCATTTTTAAGACCGAATTATGGGATCGCAGTGATTCTAGTGCACCATAGTCTCTATACTGAAGTGAACAGGGCAAAGTCAATGCATTCATGTACTGCCCACAGTATCATTTAAGGGCTTTGGTGCCACACCGCCAATAATGCCGAATCTTGTTGGATGTAGACTGGCAAGAATTGGAGTAAAACCCGTTTCCATGGTTAAAAGCTCGATCAAGATCGTAAATGTATCTGGATACACTGTTTGATCGCGATCGAACATGTGTGCATAGGACCTAGGTCATCAATTATACCAAATAACTATGACTTAAGTCCCATGCACAAGCTCGATTGCTATCGGATGGTGTATTCACATACATTTACGATCCTGACACAGCTTTTGCCATTGAAACTGGATTTCCGTCCGTTTCTCGACGATCCGTATTCAATAAGTTCTGGCAGCATTTGGCAGCGTAATGGTAAATGATTTTTTTACAGTGCAGAGGGCAAAGGACCCAGAGGTAAATTGCTGAGAGTAAAGTTTCTTTTGAAAATCCAGGTGAAGGGAAATGTGGCTTGTGCGCCAGAACTGTAGACAAAATCGATTCTGAAAACTTTTTGATCCATTATAGCTCTATCTTGCAGAGCTGTGCCTGAACATGTAATCAGAGGCGCAGCCAGGGGGTGGGGGACAGGGCACGTGCCCCCCATCGGTGCCGGAGTGCCTTTTGATCGCTGGGCGGTTTACCCCGTTTGGGCAGTGCCGCTCGAAATTTAGTACCCTACGCTGTTGAACCTAGATGCAACTAGACTGCATGTGATTAAAACTATTGTTTGACAATGTAGTGCCTGTTTGGTCAGCTAGGGAATTCTGTCGCGTTTCTAAGCATCCGGGAAGAGTATGGGCACGTAATCTGTGTCCAGCTAATGCCTCATCGTCACCAATAATCGTACGGGCGAAGCTAATCTGGTGCCCCTTGAGCTCATCTGGTGCCCCTGAGCGCTGGTCTTGGGCCCTGGAGCTGAGCACGTGCCCTCTGAACTAATGTGGTGCCCTCTTAGTCAATCTGGTGCCCCCTGAGCAAATCATTTTGCCTACTGAACCTATCTAATGATCTCTTAGTCTGATGCCTCCGAGCTTTCCTGGTGCCTTATTAGCTGTTCTAGTGCCCCTGAGATGATCTAATGCCTCCCGGAGTTTCTCTGCTGTCGCCGGAACCAATATGGTATCTATATTCAGTTCAAGAGCCAACATAGCCTCTTGAACTGATTATTAATATCTCCTTAGCAGATCTGGTGCCCCTGAGCTGGTCTGGGGCGCTCTGAGACGATTTTATGTCTCCTGAGCTGACATTCTCTTCGTATATTTGATCCCATCCAAATATCATTGGGTATTTCAGGCATCGATTGACAATCTGCACATACTCACACAGCACATTAACCAGCACACAGACAAGAAAGCAAGACACACAATACGCCTAAGTAACTTAGGCGTATCGTGTGTCTTGCTTCAACTGTTGAAGTGACACGAGTTTGATAATTAATTATTGACAGGTGGTTGTTCTCTAACCACCTTTCTAAAGCTTGCTAGGTGCTTGATATGGTGCTCTCAGAGCTGATCTAGGCCCCTACTCTGGTCTGGGGGCTAGGAGCTGATCTGGGCCCCCGAGCTGATCGATCTGGTCCCCCTGAGCAGATATGTTGCCCCTGAGCTGAACGTATGTCCCCTGAGTCAATCTGGTGGCTCCTAAGCCATCATTGTGCCTCCTGAGCCGATTTGATGCCCTCTGAACTAGCTTGGTGCCCCCTGAGCTGATGTGGGCTTCCTGAGTTGATAACTTAATATCCTAAACAGCTTTGAGGCCCTGAGCTGAGCTGGGCCCACCGAGGCTGAAGGCCCGTGAGCTGATATGGGGCTCCTGAGCTGATTAATTGCCTCCTGACTTCATCTGGTACCCTCGAGCTGATCTGGCCCCGAGCCTGTCGGGGCCACTAAGCTGATTCCTTGTCCGCTGAGCTGATATGGTGCTCTCTGGGCTTATCTAGACTCCTGCTGTGGTCTAGAGGCTAGGAGCTGATCTGGGCTTCCGAGCTGATCAATCTGGTGTCACATGAGCAGATATCCCCAGTATAGATATCCTACAGGATTGTCCGGCAAAAATGTGCATGACAGTCCATGCATGATCCTACACGGAAATTGAAACACTTTTCCTGCAGGATCCTATAGGATGTCCTGCAGCGAATCCTGCGCAGATCCGTACAGGATCCTGCACGATATCCTGTACTATCCCTCACAGTGTCCTGTAGGTACACAATATCCTGTAGGATCCTGCGGGAAGTGTTTCAATTTCCGTGTTGGATCCTACGCAGATGATCCTGCGCGTTTTCCTGCACTGTCCTGTACGGTACCCTGTACACGGTGCCGTGCAGGACCCCTGAGGTGATCTGGCGCCTTAAATTGGGATGGGGCTCCTTGAGCTGCTGGTTCAAGGCCCTATGAGCGTATCTGGGGCCCCTTGTGCTATTCTGATGACCCCCATTTCCGGGGGCCACTGAGCTAGTCTAGTCCCTGGGCGAAGCATGAGCTGCTGGGGGGGGCTCTGATCCATATCAGGGGTCCCCTGAGCTAGTCTTGAATAGACAGAGAATAAGACCTCAGGGTCAACTCCCATAATCTCGGGGGCCACTGAGGTAGTCCAATCCCTGGGGACACAACTGTGGGAGGGGGGGGTGACAGCTCTTGTGACACGGCTCTTTTGGGAGCCGTGGAACTTAATCCGCGTTCAACCAGGGCACGCTCGTCACGACAAAACCAGTGGGCACAACAAATTATTTTTTGATTAAATTCATAGCAAATAATTATTGGTATTTCTCTAAATAAATAATTAGTTTTTTTTACAATTTTCAGCCCTGTCACACCCTTCCCATCCAAACCATCCGCCTGTTAACCTCCTCTTTACCTCTACTTTGAACGATCGTTGAAAATATTGAACTTAATAGACGCGTTAAAAATAGGCATCTCCCAAATTATTCCAGGAGTAAAGATTTTACTCTCTCAATGTCACGATGACACTCCTCTCAAGGCCCTTCTGGGAGCCGCGGCACTTAATTTGTGTTCAACCAGGGCTCACTTGGCACAAACAATTATTGGTAATTGTACGGGCAAAACTATTGGACATAACAAATATATTTTCGACTCCAAGATATCTTAGCTTGCACATAGTGACAAATATCACAGACTCCGCTGATTTCTCTGGCACGCTTTGGCTGATTTGCCCTTAAATCTCTCCAAAACAGTTATGTTTTGGCTACTTTCATGATATTTCGGTGATATATACCTTTTTCCGGTTTTAGCCGAGTTTTTTTCCGTCAACGCTTGATTTGCATTTTTATTGTACCAAAAGTTGATATAAACTAAGATATCGTAAGTTTTGTAGGTTACGTAAAAAAGTGTCATTTTTCTCCTTGGGTGCCCTTCAAAGGTGGTGTGCCCCCATATAGCTCTGGCTGCGCCCCTGCATATAATCAATCTGAATTTGCTCAATTGCACATCCCAGATGCGGGTGGATGTGTCAAATCCACTGATGCTAATGCCATTCACTGCAACACTGCATTATCTATTAACTGCTTTTTGGCTTCACCGACATTATGAATGCCATGGAATTTATCGGAAGTCCCACTAACCTTCGCCCCACCGGGCCATCGATGCCCCCTCCACCTAAGGTTTTTTCGGAATAGCAGAAAAAACGACGAGGCGCAGCACTCCGGTTGCAGGCCCTACCTCTCACCCCATCATTTTTCCACCATCCCTGAAAATTTTTTTAACCCGGGTCACACAAGGTAGGGTTACCAGGCGAGGTTAACAAAGGTCACCACACCAAATTTTAAGCTCTACCATAGCTACATTTCTGAGCCGATTGATTTGAAACTTCCTACACTTAATGACTCCTCCAGGGTCTACAGAATGTATATCCGGGATTTTTCAATTTCGTGACCTAAGGTCAGGTCACGAGGTGACCTGTCCCATTGAAAAAGCATGGGAAAAGCTGTCTTATGATGTATAAGTCACCAAAATGATAAAAAAATGCTCAGACTGCTCAGAAAAGCGTTTTTGACACCTTTTACGGATCCCACGGCGATATTTGCCCTTTGACCTATATGAGGTCATCACAGGTCACCAGGAGTCAAAAACAGTATTTTGACGATAGTTTTTGACCTAATCCAGTTAGGGCGCTGAATCAAACGTCATTGTGTATGTCTCGTCACTGGCTTTCATTTGATATACGGTAAGCTCGCTTTCTGACATTTCGTGACCTCAGGTCATACTAGGTCACGAGGGGAACTCTGGAGGTCAAATTACTGGCGGGAGCTCATTATGTTCCACATAGCGGAAGAAGGTCTGGCATTTTCCTATGAAGTATATTTACCAGATCGCAATAGCCCTAACGGCATGAGAGCTATGCCCAGTTTTCTTAAGCATTGCATATTTTAGTGGAAATAGCCTGGGCTCCATATTGTTTTGTTCCATAACTCAGTGTTTGTGGAGAAAAATGTTTCTATGCGAAATAATTATTTAACCTACCAGCAACCGGTCGTAAACTGGCAGTTTTTGTTCTCAATAGGTAGCAGACAATTGTTACTGATGGCGCCTCTGCTGCCACAGCGGGAGGTCCATAGCTGGCACTGGTGATGGCGTCCGACAAGGTGACGTTGGAGGACGCGCTCTCCAACGTGGAGGTGCTGGAGGAGCTCTCGCTGCCCGACCAGCAGCCGTGTATTGAGGCGCAGGCCTGCTCGGTCGCCTACCACGCCAACTTCGACACCAACTTCGAGGACCGCACTGCCTTCGTGTCCGGCGTGGCCAAGTATATCGAAGAGGCCACTGTCCATGCCAATTTGGTGAGCGAGGGAAACTGTAAATTTCACAGCTGCCCAAGAAGTGAAGACTGAATAGTTGGCGGTGGATGCATCTATTCAATTGTTTTTATGCCTGCAATTGGAATGTCTAATATGTTATGGTGTTACTATAACCTGTCAGTCAGGTATTCTATTTATATTTAGTTCTAGTCTATTTGTGTCAAATTCGTGATTAGTTTAAAGACTATGTGAAGTGTGAGTGGATACACCACATGCTGGATTTTGTCTGTACAGGGTCATATTTTGTAGAGTCTGGGCACTCATTCATGCAAGTACTGCGCTTGTACTTATCACTCAATATAATCATGCTCTCAGTATACTCATACACACTGCATGCTAGGGCAGTATGTTCATCTTCCATGGTAAAGTCAAATATGGCCTGTGGGGTATACCGCCGGCCACCCGTAGCATTAAGCTGGGCAGATCGTGTTTTTCCTGTACCTTTGTTGTTCTGGTTCTCTCCCGATCCCAGTCTGGTTAGGGAAGACAC
The DNA here is from genome assembly GCA_034440635.1 of Lepas anatifera. Lineage (NCBI taxonomy): Eukaryota > Metazoa > Arthropoda > Thecostraca > Lepadidae > Lepas > Lepas anatifera. Next base: position 160,418 of record JAOTON010001716.1, on the reverse strand, counting down.
TATAAATATACTTTTAGTGGGATAATTAACACATTTTGGTAGAGGCTACTTTTGTAGGGAGATTGGAATGCGATGAGCACATGGATGGTAAAGTTGTTAGCAACAAATAGCAACTCTCGTCTACCCTCTGCTACCTGTGTCAACGGCGTCTGCTTCAGAACGAGCTGTTGGAGGAGGGCCACCAGCACGCGGTGATGCTGTACACGTGGCGCTGCTGCTCACGCGCCATCCCACAGCCCAAGTCCAACGAGCAGCCCAACAGGGTCAAAATCTACCAGAAAACAGTGGACGTGCTCGGTCCCGAGGTGGACAAGCTGCTCAACTTCATGTACTTCCAGGTAGTGGGGAAAAACGACGCCGGGAATTTGCCGTTCTACTCCAGGAATTTAAAATGCTAGAATATGCATTAGATAAAGGGCGGTCCATAAATTGTGTTACTCGTACTTGGGAGCCCCCCCGTATGTAACGTTTTTTTAGGTTTATGTGGTGTATGACGCTGACTCCCCACCCTACCCCCTCGCGTTCCGTAAATTATGGGCGGCCCCGGATGGTTTGATTCTTACAAGGCTTTTGAAGGGGCGATGTGAGCTGCTCGGGTGTAGGGAGGTGTTTGTGTCCGCAGCCTCTGACGTTGTGCCTGGTCCGTCAGAGAAAGGCGATTGAGCGTTTCTCCGCCGAGGTGAAACGTCTCTGCCACCAGGAGAAAAGACGAGACTTCGTGTCCGAGGCCTACCTGCTCACACTCGGCAAGTTTATCAACATGTTCGCCGTGCTTGACGAACTCAAGAACATGAAGTCAAGCGTTAAAAACGACTACTCGACCTACAGAAGGTAGTGTTCCCTATGGTAGGCGACGATTGTGCTACTGGTGAATGTATTCTTTCCAGTAATGTCGTGTACTAGTTTCCTCTAGCTACATGGCAATCGTCTATTAAAAACCTACTGCTGCAAGCTTAAGTTTTCGACATAAAAAACTAATATCCTCTCGGTATACTCACCTCGGAGTAATTTTTTGCTTTTGCTTTATTATGAGATAAACTGTTTTTTCTCATGCTTCACCTGGTCACGCTACACTTGAAATTTTGGAGCCAACTTCTCCAAGATGGAAGCACAGTGCCCGTTGAAATGGTAACAATAGATTATTTGAAATAATTACGGATTTGAGGACCGTAAGCTGCTTTACGTCGAAAAAAGCGGAAGTCCAGTTCGCGACCATCTTTTTGCGCTGGCTGTATGCTGGTACCGTGGGCCGTTTGATTGCCTAAGTGCTGATTAAAATGGTCCAACTTGGCGCAGGTGTCTGACAGGGCATTGGTTTATGATGACTGGCTTTCCTATGGATGCTCCGCTTGTACACGAGGTGTCAAGTCACTGCAGTATTATTTACAGTCATCTTATGAAGCCGTTGTAGATGCTCTGTTTGGATGCGATACATAGCCGTATCGCTCTGCCCGTCAAATGGTAAGTGAGGTGGCTGTGTGCGTGCTTCAGGGCGGCGCAGTTCCTGAAGGTGATGGCCGACTCGCAGACGCTGCAGGAGTCGCAGAATCTCTCCATGTTCCTGGCCACGCAGAACAAGATTCGTGACACCGTCAAAGAGAACCTAGAGAAGATCATCAACTACGAGGAGCTGCTGGCCGACGTGGTCAACATCTGTGTGCACATGTACGAGACCAAGGTGAGTGTGACGGCAGGCATATCTATAACAGGAGTAAACTTTCCACTTTTTCAGTGGCATATCAACCAAATCAATACAAAACACTAACAAGAATCACTGCTGCCAACAGAAGACTGTACCAAATAGGCTTGATAGAATCAGCCGCATGCGAGCAATGTAATGAGATTGAGACGATAAGGCATAGGTTCTGGGGGTGCTCGAGGGAACAAACCTTTGGGAAAAAATTACAAACTTTATGGAACCTCGGGGATCATTCCAGATATAGAATATCTATAATAAATCCGATGTCATATTTGGGCTCGATCATTCCAAACTGGTCAATCATGCTATATTGATTGACACGTTAATGATGGAAAGAATTATCTGTCTACTGACATATTAATTCTTAAGCTGGTGATGGATAAAGAATATGAGAAAATGATTTACCAAAAAAAAGTGGCAAAGAGCGTGTTGATGAGGATAGGTGGAGTGTAGTGGAGCAGCGGGCAATACCTGCCGGCGATGGAGCGTACTAGAATCACTCGACAGTTGATAGCAGCTCATCCAGGAGAGATGCCTAATCTTGATAAGGAGATAGGTTTTTGTGGTCCGATGGATACCCATTTGATCTATGAGTCTTTTGTAGTATACTGTACGGAGGAACACTGGTCAACCAGAGTTAATGATATTTCGTCATGCTTCTGAAATGTCAAAGTGATTTGCTCGACGTGGGCATATGTTTTTCCATGTTGTAGTTCATGATTTTTTCTGCGTGAGATAAGCTAAGCTGAACATGTGCATGCTGGGTTTATCGGAAATACAAAAAAGGGAAGAAGACAAAAAGTTATGAGTATGACACCAGCGGCGCTGACGCTTACCGCGAGCAGCCGCAGCTGGTCCTGGTGCTGTGTCCGTTGTTGATCATTCTCACACGCCCTGCGGCTTTTCAGTGCCAGCCTCTCAGTATTAGGCCCGGTGTGTCATGAGCACTGCTTTTTTAAGACTTTGTACGCAACCGTGCTTGGCCTCCGACCAATGACTCTTGGTGCTCTTTCGCAGATGTACCTGACTCCCCACGAGAAACACATGCTGGTCAAGGTGATGGGCTTCGGACTTTTCTCATGGACAGTGAACAGTGCAACATCAACAAACTGGACCAGAAGAAGCGCATCTGCATCAACAAGATCGACAAAATATTCAAGGTCAGTAGAGACGTGTACCGTATTAACTCAGCGGTCACCCTGCGACCGATTGGGTACCCTAACAGCCCCAGGGACAGCGTGATCACAGTAGAAAAGAGCGCACCTCCCTTCTTTTTCGCCTAATGTGTGATATGTTATACTTTATGTCTGCAGACAGTATTGTTGTGTGTCGCTTGTGTGTTTAGCTCCATTGCACCGTGCTCTGTGTGGCGTCAGCGTCTGGAGCAGGGTCGGATCCAGTCGGCTGGTTTGGGGAGGGGGTCGAACTCATGTTAGCCGTGGAGCCTCAAACGCTATAAGAATAACAAGCGTTGAACGGCGGAGGCGGCAACTGATGACATTCAATTAGTGCTGTGAATCGAGTTTTACAATAACTTCTAAGCGATCGCCCAAAAAGCCAAAGAAACCTTAAGTATTCTTCCTCTTCAGGGGTAAACTTTTTTGGAGAGGGTTTGCGCCCCTCTGTTTTGCTTTGGGGTGGGTGGGGGGCATCTTGCATTTGCCCCTGGTGTGGAGGTGGTACCACTGTTATGTTTGGTTCCATTGACCCGTGCTCCCTGTGCCGTCAGGGTCTGGAGGTGGTGCTGCTGTTATGTTTGGTTCCATTGACCCGTGCTCCCTGTGCCGTCAGGGTCTGGAGGTGGTGCCGCTGTTATATTTGGTTCCATTGACCCGTGCTCCGTGTGCCGTCAGGGTCTGGAGATGGTGCCGCTGTTATGTCTGGTTCCATTGACCCGTGCTCCGTGTGCCGTCAGGGTCTGGAGGTAGTGCCACTGTTATGTCTGGTTCCATTGACCCGGTGCCGTCAGGGTCTGGAGGTGGTGCTGCTGTTATGTTTGGTTCCATTGACCCGTGCTCCGTGTGCCGTCAGGGTCTGGAGGTGGTGCCGCTGTTATGTTTGGTTCCATTGACCCGTGCTCCGTGTGCCGTCAGGGTCTGGAGGTGGTGTCACTGTTATGTTTGGTTCCATTGACCCGTGCTCCCTGTGCCGTCAGGGTCTGGAGGTGGTGCCGCTGTTATGTTTGGTTCCATTGACCCGTGCTCCCTGTGCCGTCAGGGTCTGGAGGTGGTGCCACTGTTATGTTTGGTTCCATTGACCCGTGCTCCGTGTGCCGTCAGGGTCTGGAGGTGGTGCCGCTGTTATGTTTGGTTCCATTGACCCGTGCTCCGTGTGCCGTCAGGGTCTGGAGGTGGTGCCGCTGTTATGTTTGGTTCCATTGACCCGTGCTCCGTGTGCCGTCAGGGTCTGGAGGTGGTGCCACTGTTTGGTGACATGCAGATCGCACCGTTCAACTATGTGCGGCGCAGTAAGAATTTTGACGCGGCCAAGTGGCCACTGGCGGGTGCCAACCAGACGCACCCACAGTCGGACCTGCTGACCAGCCTGCCCCAGATCAGGGAGGACCACCTCAAGTACATCAGCGAGCTGGCTCGCTACAGCAACGAGGTGGGCACCGCCGGCGTGGCTACTGGCGCCAGAGGGACTGAGGGCAGGGGTGGAACTGGGGTCTGGCTGCTGGGACTGAGGGGCTGAGGGCAGGGGTGGGACTGGGGTCTGGCTGCTGGGACTGAGGGTCTGAGGGCAAGGGTGGGACTGGGGTCTGGCTGCTGGGACTGAGGGGCTGAGGGCAGGGGTGGGATCAGGGTGCGCTGCTGGGACTGAGGGGCTGAGGGGGGGGGGGGGGGGGTGTGTGTTTTGCGGGGGGGGGGGGGGGGGGGGGGGGGGGGGGGGGTGGGGTTGGGGGGGGGGGGGGGGGGGGGGGGGGGGGGGGTTGTGGGGTGGGGGGGGGGGGGGGTAAGGGGAAGGGGGGGAGGGGGGTCTGGCTGGCTGGGACTGAGGGCAGGGGGTGGGACTGGGGTCTCAGCTGCTGGGACTGAGGGGCTGAGGGCAGGGGTGGGATCAGGGGTCTGGCTGCTGGGACTGAGGGTCTGAGGGCAGGGGTGGGACTGGGGTCTGGCTGCTGGGACTGAGGGGCTGAGGGCAAGGGTGGGACTGGGGTCTGGCTGCTGGGACTGGAGGGGCTGAGGGCAGGGGTGGGACTGGGGTCTGGCTGCTGGGACTGAGGGGCTGAGGGCAGGGGTGGGACTGGGGTCTGGCTAAGTTGGTGGGCTGAGAGGGAGAGGGGGGGAGGGGGGGGGGGGTTGGGGTTGGGCTGCTGGGACTGAGGGCAGGCGGTGGGACCAGGGTCTGGCTGCTGGGACTGAGGGGCAGGGGTGGGACTGGGGTCTTCTGGCTGCCAGAGGGGCTGAGGGGGCAGGGGTGGGACTGGGGTCTGGCTGCTGGGACTGAGGGGCTGAGGGCAAGGGTGGGACTGGGGTCTGGCTGCTGGGACTGAGGGGCTGAGGGCAGGGGTGGGACTGGGGTCTGGCTGGTGGGACTGAGGGGCTGAGGGCAAGGGGTGGGACTGGGGTCTGGCTGCTGGGACTGAGAGGCTGAGGACAGGGGTGGGACTGGGGTCTGGCTGGTGGGACTGAGGGACTGAGGGCAAGGGTGGGACTGGGGTCTGGCTGCTGGGACTGAGAGGCTGAGGACAGGGGTGGGACTGGGGTCTGGCTGCTGGGACTGAGGGGCTGAGGGCAGGGGTGGGACTGGGGTCTGGCTGCTGGGACTGAGGGGCTGAGGGCAGGGGTGGGACTGGGGTCTGGCTGGTGGTGCCAGAGGGGCTGAGGGCAGAGGTGGGACTGGGGTCTGCTGCTGGCTGCAAAGTGTTTCAGCTGCTGCATGTAAGGATACTGGAAGGTTCGTGGCCTGTTGGACTGCGGGCAAGCGCAAGTAGTTACTGTACAGGATATTCTAAGTACAGGCCCAAACCTTACTCGTAAGGAAGGCGCAGCTACTATATAAATTTAATAGTTACAACCGCAGTATACCAACACAACGTTCTCTATCGACGTCTGTGACGTCTCCTTCCTCTTCATTTCACTATCTTACTGACTACTAATGTCTAAACACCGCGTGTGCGGACGCAAATTGACCTCAGTAGTGGTCACGTCCCCTAAACCCGGGTGATGATGATGGCGCCGCAGGTGACCACCACGTACAAGGACTCGCCGCGGACGGACGAGGAGAACCGGGCGGTGTGCGACCTGGCTCTGCGAGGTCTGCAGCTGCTGTCCGAGTGGACGTCAGTGGTGACTGAGCTCTACTCCTGGAAACTCCTCCACCCCACCGACCACCATCAGAACAAGGAGTGTCCTACCGAGGCCGAGGAGTATGAGAGGGTCAGTGGCGCCGGGGCGGCTACCGGGGCTCGGTTTTCCCCCAGCTCAGGGCTTCGATGCAATACCTTTGTCTGTGGCTAAATAGGGAACTTCTAGCAACTGACGGTAATCGTCAATTCGATAACATTCTTCTGAAGGTATCCAGCTCTCTTGTTTTGTGGAGCTCTTGCATATAACTTTTAATTTCCCAAATGGTGGTCTCCTTTGACTTCATTTTTTAAATATTCCTGTCAAGATCGCGAGGACCCACCCGGCTGACAATCTACACGCCATGCGGACAGGCGACCCGGTATAACTACACCGACGACGAGAAGTTTGCGCTGATCGAGGTGATCGCGATGATCAAGGGTCTGCAGGTTCTGATGGCCAAGATGGAGACGGCCTTCAGCGACGGGATCCGGCGCCACATCTACTCGGAGCTGCAGGACTTTGTCCAGCTCACCATGCGGGAGCCGCTGCGCAAGGTCATCAAAAACAAAAAGGACCTGGTCCGCAGGTAGCCTCTCCGTGGAATTCGTGATGGGACGCTAGAGGGATTTTTACTGCGTTGCTAGCGTTGAAATGATGTCATTTTGTACGGAAAGGTTGAAGATTATTTTCGATGTGCTGTTCGCTTTAAGTGCAAAATGTCAAGCAATCCCATACTTTGGCTGGAAGATGGGAATGCTAAAAGGGATAGTAGGGTCATTATACTCATGCGCAAACCATTGTGTAACCATGCTGGTCTGCAAGGACAGTGCATCTGTCCATGGACGTACATGATTGGAGGCGCTGAATAGTCGCACCGAGAGTGTGGTGTTGCGTATTTCCGGCAGCATCATCACCTCCATGTCGCGCCGTGTTGCGTGTGTCCGGCAGCATCATCACCTCCATGTCGCGCCGTGTTGCGTGTGTCCGGCAGCATCATCACCTCCATGTCGCGCCGTGTTGCGTATGTCCGGCAGCATCATCACCTCCATGTCGCGCCGTGTTGCGTATTTCCGGCAGCATCATCACCTCCATGTCACACCGCGTTGCGTGTGTCCGGCAGCATCATCACCTCCATGTCACACCGTGTTGCGTGTGTCCGGCAGCATCATCACCTCCATGTCGCGCCGTGTTGCGTATGTCCGGCAGCATCATCACCTCCATGTCGCGCCGTGTTGCGTATGTCCGGCAGCATCATCACCTCCATGTCACACCGCGTTGCGTGTGTCCGGCAGCATCATCACCTCCATCCGGGAGACGTGCGCCGACTGGCAGCACGGTGTACAGCCGCAGGATGATCCGGCGCTCCGCGGCAAAAAGGACCCCGACAACGGCTTCACCATCAAAGTGCCGCGTCGACGCGTCGGTCAGTGGCACCGTTTTGTGTTGACGGAGAGAGCTGCCCCCTTCTCCCCTCCCCACAAGCAGGGAAAGTGTAAGACACATTTGCCCAAATTTTTAGGAGAGCGGTTTTTGTGTTTAGGATTATTGCGTTTTTCTACAGACTTATTTGAGGGAAATTCTTGTATACCGTCTGAGGGACAATGAGCTGGAGAACTTGCTGAGAAACGACATTTTCCACGCAAAGCAATTTTTTTAATATTTCCCAACTTTTTTCTTGCGATGGCGGTTTGACCAAATCTAAGAACGATTCGCGGAATAAAAAGCGTACAGGGTGTTTTACAAGTCAAAAGTACAATCCGTCGTGTGAGCAAAATACGCCCCAGGAAAGGAAGCGAATGTCACACTTACGCTTTCTCAACCTTGATATACATGGAGCTGCATGTATACGCCCTTCTTCCTCTTCATAAAGGGCACACATGCAGTTCTGGTACCGACAGTCATACTTTTTCTCATTCACGGCTCACCTATTTACATTTTTTAACAATCCAATTTTGGTGTCCTGAATGTTTACGAAATTTATACTAATACAACATTGAATACAAAAAAACTAATTAGAAAAAGTTACTAACGTCACGTAATTTGGTTAAAAAAATCGGAATGTTTGCATTTTCAAAATGGGTTCGCAACTTAGCTGTAACGTGCTCTCTGCAATATGCGTGAATTACTGCAAGACAAACTTCGCGCCTAACAAACAACGCAAATACATTAATTTGGCAGCAAAACAAAAAAGCCCAAGCCACTCCAACCACCAGTCGTAGGCGCTCTCTACAGAGCGCTCAGGCAGGAAACAGCGTATATCGATAACATTCTCCAGAGTAACACGAGCAAAAAAGCGCTCGTCCCTCGTGCGTTTTTTTACAGATTGAGTACCTCCAACCGACTCATTACCGAAAGCGTAAATTCCTTTATGCTTTGTTAAAACATCTTTGGCATCTTACGCTTATTTCGTTTGTGTGGCAGGGGTATAGCCGTTTGCGTTTTTCTGTCTATGACATCTTATGCTTATTTCGTTAGTGTGGCAGGGGTATATCCACAGGTAAGAAAAGCGTAAGCAACAACTGTGCGCTTTTTAGCTTTTTTTCCGTATGTACATTTGGACTTCGTTGATAAATTGTCCATGACGCTTTTTTCTTCTTTGAAAGCAATGTTTATCGATTATTTACGCCTTTTCGTTTATACAGGTTTTCTTTCCTGCTGCAATGTTTTTGTCCGGCTGAGACCTAGAAGTTGTATTGTGAAATCTGCGATTTCCTCTGATTTCAACGATACCAAAACCCGGACCTTCAAGATGTCACTCACGCCTTTCTTGGTTGGGGCAGCCGAGAAGGAGACAGCAGCTGACGGCTGCCCATTGTTTCTGCGCAGCGTAACGTGCGGGCGCTGAGCCACGTGCCGGTTCCTTTGCCGATTAATTTGTCAGTTTCTAACGACAAAGGCGCAACTTTCAGGTGCCAGTGGGGCTTAGTTATATTTACCGCGGCTCAGTCGTTGGTGTTTGAAGTGGGGAGGAGGTGGCGTCTGCCAGTGGCTGTTGTTGAATCTGGCAGTCCTTGTCAGGGCGCGACTGAGACGTTTTCTTATTTATCCTCTGACGTTGATGTCGCGTGTATGCATGTTCCGAAGACGAATGGGGCGCTACTGCTTCAGTGCCTTCTGAGACGATGAGTCTCGTCATAATCGCCCCCTCCCAGTAGGGAAGTATGCAGCGGCGCTGCGGTGCCCGATCAGGTATGCGGCTACAGTCTGCCGGTCCCACATCTCCAGTGGCCTCTGGACCATCCGTGTGTGCCGGTAGGTCCGTCCTCCACGCAGCTCTACATGGTGCGCACGATGCTGGAGTCCCTCATCGCCGACAAGTCGGGCGGCAAGCGTACCCTGCGCAAGGACATCGACGGCCCGCATCTGCTGCAGATCGACTCCTTCCACCGGGCCTCCTTCTTTTGGCCCTACCTGCTCAACATCAGCGAGTACCTGCAGCAGTGCTGTGACCTCTCTCAGCTCTGGTACAGAGAGTTCTACCTGGAGATGACCATGGGGAAGCGGATCCAGGTCAGTGCCGCCGCGTCGGCGGCCTGTCTGCCGGCCAGCCTGCTGCTTCTGTGTCGTCTGGTTGGCGTGTTTGCAGCCGCGCCGTCTGTCTCGGGCGGCGGGCCCGTCTGCCGCCGGCAGTGGTCCGCAGGGACCGCGCGGTCCGTCTCCGGCAGTGGTCCGCAGGGACCGCGTGGTCCGTCTCCGGCAGTGGTCCGGCAGGGACCGCGCGGTCCGTCTCGGGCGGCGGGCCTGTCTGCCGCCGGCAGTGGTCCGCAGCAGGGAGCGCGCGGTCCGTCTCCGGCAGTGGTCCGCAGGGACCGCGCGTTTTCGAATGTAGGCCAGCGTGTGGATGTCCTAAACGCTTTGAGCGCGATAACGGCTCTTGTTATTTATTTTATCGCTTTGACGCACGGGGTGCCGCTTTTTTAGTTTTGAGCGCTCATTGTCTTGAGATATGCGCCAGCTTTAAGTAAAAGGGGCGGGAGGGAGAGACATGGAACCGATTCTTCGACACTGTTGTATTTGTTGTCTCATTTAACGCTTGGAGTAGTGATAACATATATATCACCCGCCACCCAGGGAGCATTTGCATCCGAAGGCAGGGGAAACAGTTTTCATATGTGGCATAGTAATATGTCTTGTAAGGTAATTCTTAGAAGGGAAAACGGTGCTCCAGTTATTGTACCGTACCGGTCAACGTTTGTCTCCATGTCTATCGGTATCCGTCTTTGTCAGATTTTGTAATAACTGATTGTGAACATTTTCATGCGAGAATAACTCTGTTTTGAACTTTCATGTGTCGTACACGTATCGTACTTTTTTTTGTAAATATCAATTTATCCTTCCTTTTTTATCAAACCTGATCTTTAGTATTGTTGATGCTCATTTTTGTGTTCCTTGGGACAAAATTTGATTTGGAATTATTGTTACGGCTGGGCATCTGCTCACACTATCCTTTGTGTTCATTGGATAATTTTTGGGAGCATATGAAAAAAACGCATTTACCAAGCCCGATGTTTTATGACGTGATGACATTAGGCCAGACGAGTCTGCTAAGCTGTGCGTGTCGGCCCTGTGCTTCGTGCTGTTGATGGGGACTGTCCGTGTGGGTGGTCTGAATCTCTCCCTCTCTCTCCGCGCGCGCACTTGCCGCCCTGCAGCATTGCACGGCGCGGCACGACCACAACGACGAGTGCACGAACCTGGTGGTGATGGAGAAGCGGATTCAGGTACAGGCGTAGCCCCTACCGCTGGCAGGGGTGGTAGCCAGCGCCGCATGTCCCTGGGAGAGCGGCACCCCCTCCCCCGCCACACCACCAAACATTCCTGCACAGAGACTTCAGGGCCTCTCTCTCTCTCTCTCTCTCTCTCTCTCTCTCTCTCTCTCTCTCTCTCTCTCTCTCTCTCTCTCTCTCTCTCTCTCTCTCTCTCTCTCTCTCTCTCTCTCTCTCTCTCTCTCTCTCTCTCTCTCTCTCTCTCTCTCTCTCTCTCTCTCTCTCTCTCTCTCTCTCTCTCTCTCTCTCTCTCTCTCTCTCTCTCTCTCTCTCTCTCTCTCTCTCTCTCTCTCTCTCTCTCTCTCTCTCTCTCTCTCTCTCTCTCTCTCTCTCTCTCTCTCTCTCTCTCTCTCTCTCTCTCTCTCTCTCTCTCTCTCTCTCTCTCTCTCTCTCTCTCTCTCTCTCTCTCTCTCTCTCTCTCTCTCTCTCTCTCTCTCTCTCTCTCTCTCTCTCTCTCTCTCTCTCTCTCTCTCTCTCTCTCTCTCTCTCTCTCTCTCTCTCTCTCTCTCTCTCTCTCTCTCTCTCTCTCTCTCTCTCTCTCTCTCTCTCTCTCTCTCTCTCTCTCTCTCTCTCTCTCTCTCTCTCTCTCTCTCTCTCTCTCTCTCTCTCTCTCTCTCTCTCTCTCTCTCTCTCTCTCTCTCTCTCTCTCTCTCTCTCTCTCTCTCTCTCTCTCTCTCTCTCTCTCTCTCTCTCTCTCTCTCTCTCTCTCTCTCTCTCTCTCTCTCTCTCTCTCTCTCTCTCTCTCTCTCTCTCTCTCTCTCTCTCTCTCTCTCTCTCTCTCTCTCTCTCTCTCTCTCTCTCTCTCTCTCTCTCTCTCTCTCTCTCTCTCTCTCTCTCTCTCTCTCTCTCTCTCTCTCTCTCTCTCTCTCTCTCTCTCTCTCTCTCTCTCTCTCTCTCTCTCTCTCTCTCTCTCTCTCTCTCTCTCTCTCTCTCTCTCTCTCTCTCTCTCTCTCTCTCTCTCTCTCTCTCTCTCTCTCAGGCATTTTTCGTCGTCTGCTGTTCCGCTCGTGTGTGCTTATGGATATTATAACCCATGGGAAAATATGTCCGAGGTTGTGTCGCCATGACTGGATTCGGGACTCCGGGGAGTCAGGTGAAGTTCTCCTGGGCTTGAGTGGTTAGCTCCATAAGCTTCAGGGGCTGCTCTGTAGCCAATCGCGGTGTCCAAAGATCGATGCTACAGCGGGGCCCGCTCCTGCATGCGGGGATGTCGGTGGGTTATCGGTGTTAGTATCTGGGCGCGACTACCCAGGGTGGGTGTATGTGGGGGTGTAGGGGCCTCACCCCGTAGTGCCTGTGTGTGCCCTGGTGGTAGTTACAGCATCCCAGTGGAGTAGCGCTTGGCTTGGATCTGACACGAAGTCTGTTCTAACCTGAAAGGGGTTTTGGACTCGCGGTGGCAGTAAACATTTTGGGAGAAACGTGTCGCATGTTGGGATTGGGGCTGAGATTGTCGTGCTGTGGCTGGCTGCCTGCTGCCCCGATTGTATCTCGCTGGTGCTTGGTACGCGAAGACGGTGAGCCGAGAGACTGTCACCCTACTTTGATGTTGACATTGCGTTGGTTGTTGGTAGTAATTGCTATCGCAAGCCGACAATACAGGAGAGGAGTTTAATGATGCCCGTAGAAACACCAAGCTGAGCAGGAACCAAAACTTTGAGAATCATCCTCTGTTAAGTGTTTTGACTCCAAAATTGCAATGGAGATGATTTTACCCCCACCATTAGTGAGAGGGGTTGCACGAAATTTGTGGAGTCACCGCCCCTCATGACTGTAGTTCTGAGCTAGTGTCCTGCCGATGCACACAGGTTTAAACGAAATGCTCGTTTCAGTTGTCCGTCAGAGATTGGCCGAACCGACCCGTCATGGTCTTATTCTTTGTTATACCATGTTTCATATAGACCTTATTCACCCCGCTTTGTGGTAACTACAGTTTTTTCGCTGTTAGGTCCCTATTAGGGAACCTCCGCTTTTTAACTGATTCTGATGGATCATTCGGGCTATGTTTTGGTCGCCTACATTTCTGATGGTAATTAGACGTGTAGCAGTTGCGGCGATGTGGCTAACTGGTTCTCGCCTCCGGCAGTTTCCAATCGAGATGTCGATGCCGTGGATCCTCACCGACCACATCCTCAGGAACAAGGAGCCCTCCATGATGGAGTGAGTATGCGCCCGCACCGGAGCTCACACGTTTAGGGCAATGCGAGTGAGTAATGAGGAGAGCGCTGTCGGATGTCTTGTCTTGCGGAAAGGGAAAGCTGGAGAGTACCGCTCGGGGATCATGCGAACGTGTTTGGTGTAGAACGGCCGTGGTCCCCTCAAAATGCGTCATCACATGGTGCACTGCACACGTCACCCATGTCCACACCCCACCTGAAATCGTTTAGAACTGCGAGGTCTGTTTTTCGTGTGCTCATGGTTTGTCCCAGGCATTTTTAGCTCTACTCGTAATGCTGTGCTCATATAATAATGTAATGCACCCCTAGACGTGTGGTGTATTGACTGTACAGTGAACCCCCTCCCCTCAGGTGTGTACTGCACGGACCGTGCCCTTCTGTCAGCTTTGTATTTTGCTGATCTGTGCCCCCTCCCCTCAGCTTTGTGCTGCACCCCTCTCTCAAGTTTGTTTTGTACAGGGTGTACCCCTCCCTCAGGTTTGTTTTGTACAGGGCGTACCCCTCCCTCAGGTTTGTTTTGTACTGGGCGTACCCCTCCCTCAGGTTGGTTTTGTACAGGGTGTACCCCTCCCTCAGGTTTGTTTTGTACAGGGTGTACCCCTCCCTCAGGTTTGTTTTGTACAGGGCGTACCCCTCCCTCAGGTTTGTTTTGTACAGGGCGTACCCCTCCCTCAGGTTTGTTGTGCACTGATGGTACACCCCCTCAGGTGTGTGCTGTACCCTCTGGACCTGTACAACGACGCCGGCTACTACGCACTAACCCGGTTCCGCAAGCAGTTCCTCTACGACGAGGTGGAGGCGGAGGTCAACCTCTGCTTCGACCAGTTTGTCTACAAGCTCAGCGAACAGATTTTCGCTTACTACAAGAACCTCGCGGGAAGGTTAGGAGATGTTTCGAGTCAACGTCAGGGGTCATGGCAGTGGTGTTTATTTGTGAGCCATATGGCTGACTTAACACGCGCATTGACGGGGAGGGGGCGGGTACCCGCTCCCCTCGGGTTTTTCGGATAGCATAAAAACGGCGGCTTGTAGCGCCTCCGTACTTGGCGCACCTTTTCTTTGATCATTTTTACAACTTTTTTCTTCAAAATTTTAAGGTAAGTCAGGTCAGGTCACCAGGACAGGTCAAGTAACCTGACCTCAAAAAAGTTTAAGATAGCATAAGTACGAACAGGGTGAACTTATCGGATTGAAACTCATATCACATAATGGGCCCACCGAGTTTTTAAAATATGTTCCGGTGTTTTTGATACCGATAACCTAAGGTCAGGTACAAGCCATGACCTCTCCATTGGAAATACATGTGGAAAATGTTTTTAACTGAATAACTTAGCAATGGATGGCGATAGGGCGTTTATTTTAAAGGGAATGTGGCACCTTCATAACGTGATTTAAACTGAAATAGCCAAGTTGTAAAGCAAGTCGGAAAACCCGGTACTCCATATGTCATTTGTCTTGGAACTCGATATTTCCGTAAAAAAAACTAAAACCTACCTGACACCAACCCCCTCATCAGCCCGTCGCTGGGCGGCCATTGTGAGCTGCTGGTGTGACGACATATGCTGACGTCCCGATGAGCATCAGCCAATCGAAGCCCCTGAAGCGTTTCAAGTATGGTAGTGGTTGCCAGATCGTGACATCATCCACAGGCGGATATTTATTTCTTTTTCTAGAGGAGCATTTTAAAAATCAAAATATTGAGCTTATTGTAAATTTTTTTCAGAGAAATTATGAGTGGTTTCATTATTTTCGGCTAAAAGTACGCCTAATTGCACTAAATCCCAGGATTCGACCAAGGTGCCACATTCCCGTCAACTGCATTATATTTGCATTGTCTTTGCAATTCTAATTATGGGATGCATTTTGGCCTAATTTGACCTTGACCTGACCCCCAGGTCAGGTCAAATCCCATATCTGACCTGATTTGACCCTGCAGGGTCATATTATATATCATTTGATTCGGCTTGCTGCGAGGATTTCAATGATTTAAATTGTTTTTCTCTATCTTGCTCAGATGTAATGACCAAAATTCTTCATTTACATGTTATCTGCTGTCCCTATGATGGCATGTCTTGACCTCTAGACCTTGAGTGTGACCTGACAAAAAAATTTCAATTATTTTCGATTGAGAAGTGGATGGCCTACCTAACGCCGTTTACCGTTTTCGCTACCTAGCGTGGTTATCGAGATCTTAGGGGGGCGGGTACCCGACCCCCCGTCAAAGCGAAGGTGGCTCAGACCTCCGTCAATGCGCGTCAAAATATACATGAGGTGCGATTTTATAATGTATTATTTCAGAAGTGTTAAGGTTTTGTCGGCTGCTTTGCTGCGCTAATGTTGTAGTTAAGTATCGGTGCGCCATTTTGTCGGCATGTTTCTCCTTCAAACCCCGAACACCCCACACCGCGAAGCAGGCTGCTACTAACCGCGCTGCCTCTGTGACCGACGTCAGTATCATGCTGGACAAGCGGTTTCGTATGGAGTGTGCCCTGCTGGGCACCCGGCTGCCCTACCCGCCTGCCAACCGGTACGAAACCATCGTGAAACAGCGCCACGTGCTGCTGCTGGGACGCAGCATCGACCTCAACAAGCTCATCTCGCAGCGCATCAACGCCAACATGCAGAAGTCGCTGGACCTGGCCCTGACGAGGTTCGAGGCCAGCGACCTCACCGGCATTGTGGTGCGTGCCCCAGGGTGCAGCGTCTGTGGCGGTGCAGGTAGATGTGCCAACGGCGGCCAGAGCTGCTGCTGCTTGTGTCGTGTCGTCGGCTGCTTTGTCTGGGTACTTGTACGCGATTGTTGTAGGAATACGCTACAACGGACGGCGATTCAGTAACCCCGACTGAATCGAAACAAACCCCCGCGTGGCAGGTGAATCTTGGTCACCAGTATATCTTGATAAGCTGGTGGTGAGCTAAAACGGTATAATTGAGCGCTGGCACTGGTGAGACAGAGTATGAGCCATGCAGTGATGACACCCGTGTGATGGCCGTCAGGAGCTGGACGCCCTGCTGCGGGTGAACCACCTGGCACACAAGCTGCTGTCCACGCACCTGGCCATGGACGACTTCGACGCCATGCTGCGCGAGGCCAACCACAACGTGCTGGCGCCCTACGGCCGCACCACGCTGCACGTGTTCTGGGAGCTCAACTACGACTTCCTGCCCAACTACTGCTACAACGCTGCCACCAACCGGTAGCGTGCAGCCGACAGGCAGGGGCGGCAGCTGGCTTAGCAGTGGGTGCTGAGCTCAGGCTGACTCAGGTCGGGTGGGCGTGTCCTCTTTACTGTCCGCGAGGACACGCTATGGTTATTGTGGGCTGATCATGTGGTGGTATCGTCGTAAAAGTTACTTCGGTTATCGTGGTGTACGGACGTCGGCATGTTCGCCATTTCGTTAATTATGTAACGGTTAGTATAGGGTGACGATTCGTGCTCGATCTGAATAATTGGTGTTAGTCTCCATGTAACTTTGAATTGATGCTGGTCTATGCATTGCCTCGATCTATTCGGTGGATTATTGGCCCTCTCCAAACCAGTGTGCCGAGTGTAAAATCCCCATGGAAAATACAGACAGCGAGTGGAGCATTCAAAAGTTACAATAATATGATATTTAAGGAAAACCCTGATTTGAGTCAGTATTGAAATTATTATTTAAAGGGTGGAAAACTCAGCTCGCTCGGGTGTCGTTGATTTGGAGCACTTGTTCAACCCCAAAGCATGCAAATCCGAATCATATGTCCCGAGAGAAATAGAAGCGCGCGCGCGTGAGCAGACGTGGGACCTGGCCAAGTCGGCCGCTGGCTGTATGTTCAGTCTGGTGCCGGCGAGTCGCGGCGTGGCCGGTGTGCAGCGTCAGTACAGCTCCGCCGTGCTTGCGCCCAGGTTCGTGCGTGCCACCGGCCTGGTGTTCTCGGCCGGGGTGAACCGCGAGAAGCCGCCGCAGGCGCCCCACTTCATGCTGTGGGGCAGCCGCGCGCTCAACACCTCCTACAGCAGCATCTACGGCCAGTACTCCGGCTTCGTGGGCGCTCCCCACTTCCGCGCCATCTGCCGGCTGCTCGGCTACCAGGTGCGCCCGCGCCCAGTCGCCGGCCTACTTTCCAGTCATCCCGCAGTGCACGCGCGTCTTGTTTGTAGCTGTATGGCAGTAGCGTCCGCAGATATCGACCTAACATCCGGTGCGACGGACAGTTGGCCTGCGTTCGACCGCTCTGGCTTCATGGGCGCCACGGCTGTGCCGGCAGGGTATCGCCGTGGTGATGGAGGAGTTGCTGAAGATAATCAAGTCGCTGATCCAGGGCAACATCCTGCAGTTCACGCGCACCCTCATGCACGTGATGCCGCAGCGGTGCCACCTGCCCATGCACGACTACGGCTCAGCAGGTACGCCCCGCTGACCGTCTCAGGCCTGACCTGACGGTCAGATCAGATGGGGTTTTGCGGCCCCATGCGCGACTGGCACTTCGCTGCTGCGTTGTGCCGAGCGCAACAGGGGGAAATTATCTCGCATATTCTAGCAAGAGGATGTTTGCAAATCAGCTCCAATGACTTCTGGCCTGACGGTCAGATCAGATGGGGTTTTGCGGCCCCATGCGCGACTGGCACTTCGCTGCTGCGTTGTGCCGAGCGCAACAGGGGGGAAATTATCTCGCATATTCTAGCAAGAGGATGTTTGCAAATCAGCTCCAATGACTTGTGTACAATTTGGCCGTCGTCTCGTGTGGAATTTGTGATTGATCAGCTCACATGAGATATGCCAGGCCAGTAGAATGAGCTGGCCATTGGCGGCGCTGTAACTGCGCTGATGCTGTGCGGCTGGGGACAGGCGTGCTGGAGTACTACAACGCCACCCTGAACGATATCATCCAGTACCCGGACGCCAGGACTGAGCTGTTCCACAACTTCAGGGAGTTCGGCAACGCGCTGCTCTTCTGTCTGCTGGTGGAGCAGGCGCTGAGTCAGGAGGAGGTGAGCCGGCACCGACCGCTGGCGCAGCGGTGACGCCCCTGTTCAACTATCCCGGGGTGACGCTCCGGCCAGTTTTTTACAGCAGTGTCAGATAGGCTGACGGTTGGGATAATGCGTTGGCGTTAGTCATCAACTGAAGCTTAACGCTAAATGATTATTCGTAGTTCGCTTATAGATCTCTAGGAATACTCTACAAGCGTTTTTAACCTGTCACGTAATCACAAATAAGTATGTCGATGACCACCGCGAAGCTGGCCGCTGTGGTTGTCGATGCTCGGGTCCACCTTGTCCTCTTGCATCCGTGACCAGTGTTCAAGCCTGGAGGTGTTCGGTCGACGCGCCCGTCACAGGTGTGACTGACCCCGCTGCCTCCGCCGCAGGTGTGACTGACCCCGCTGCCTCCGCCGCAGGTGTGACTGACCCCGCTGCCTCCGCCTCAGGTGTGACTGACCCCGCTGCCTCCGCCGCAGGTGTGACTGACCCCGCTGCCTCCGCCTCAGGTGTGACTGACCCCGCTGCCTCCGCCTCAGGTGTGACTGGCCCCTCTGCCTCCGCCGCAGGTGTGACTGGCCCCTCTGCCTCCGCCGCAGGTGTGACTGACTCCGCCTCAGGTGTGACTGACCCCGCTGCCTCCGCCTCAGGTGTGACTGACCCCGCTGCCTCCGCCTCAGGTGTGACTGACCCCGCTGCCTCCGCCTCAGGTGTGACTGACCCCGCTGCTTCCGCCGCAGGTGTGACTGACCCCGCTGCCTCCGCCTCAGGTGTGACTGACCCCGCTGCCTCTGCCTCAGGTGTGACTGACCCCGCTGCCTCCGCCTCAGGTGTGACTGACTCCGCTGCTTCCGCCGCAGGTGTGACTGACCCCGCTGCCTCCGCCTCAGGTGTGACTGACCCCGCTGCCTCCGCCTCAGGTGTGACTGACCCCGCTGCCTCCGCCTCAGATGTGACTGGCCCCGCTGCCTCCGCCTCAGGTGTGACTGACCCCTCTGCCTCCGCCGCAGGTGTGACTGACTCCGCCTCAGGTGTGACTGACCCCGCTGCCTCCGCCTCAGGTGTGACTGACCCCGCTGCCTCCGCCTCAGGTGTGACTGGCCCCTCTGCCTCCGCCGCAGGTGTGACTGACCCCGCTGCCTCCGCCGCAGGTGTGACTGACCCCGCTGCCTCCGCCTCAGGTGTGACTGGCCCCTCTGCCTCTGCCTCAGGTGTGACTGACCCCGCTGCCTCCGCCTCAGGTGTGACTGACCCCGCTGCCTTCGCTGCAGGTGTGACTGACCCCGCTGCCTCCGCCGTAGGTGTGACTGACCCCGCTGCCTCCGCCTCAGGTGTGACTGACCCCGCTGCCTCCGCCTCAGGTGTGACTGGCCCCGCTGCCTCCGCCTCAGGTGTGACTGGCCCCGCTGCCTCCCGCCGCAGATGTGACTGACCCCGCTGCCTCCGCCTCAGGTGTGACTGGCCCCTCTGCCTCCGCCGCAGGTGTGACTGACCCCGCTGCCTCCGCCGCAGGTGTGACTGACCCCGCTGCCTCCGCCTCAGGTGTGACTGGCCCCTCTGCCTCCGCCGCAGGTGTGACTGACCCCGCTGCCTTCGCTGCAGGTGTGACTGACCCCGCTGCCTCCGCCGTAGGTGTGACTGACCCCGCTGCCTCCGCCTCAGGTATGACTGACCCCGCTGCCTCCGCCTCAGGTGTGACTGGCCCCGCTGCCTCCGCCTCAGGTGTGACTGGCCCCGCTGCCTCCGCCGCAGGTGTGACTGACCCCGCTGCCTCCGCCTCAGATGTGACTGGCCCCGCTGCCTCCGCCTTAGGTGTGACTGACCCCTCTGCCTCCGCCGCAGGTGTGACTGACTCCGCCTCAGGTGTGACTGACCCCGCTGCCTCCGCCTCAGGTGTGTGACCTGCTGCACGCAGCGCCATTCCAGTTCATCCTGCCGCGCGTATACTGCAGCGAGCCCGACAAACAGGAGACCAAACAGAAGCGCACCCAGGAGAAGTACGCCGCCCTGCAGGTGGTGCACAATATCGCCCAGATGGGCACACCCAGCGTAAGTACAGTGCGATATCGCCCAGATGGGCACACCCAGCGTAAGTACAGTGCGATATCGCCGAGATGGGCACACCCAGCGTAAGTACAGTGCGATATCGCCCAGATGGGCACACCCGGCGTAAGTACAGGGCGATATCGCCCAGATGGGCACACCCAGCGTAAGTACAGTGCGATATCGGCCAGATGGGCACACCCAGCCCTAGTAATAAGCGGAAGGGAGTTGGTGAAGGAAAAGCTGGTAGTCAAACTGAAATCAAGTTTCTGAGGAAGCTGTTACGTTATAGATTGTCGACGGCAGCGCTTTTAGGTTTCACAGTGATACAACAAAGTAAGTCTAACAGGAGCCCAAGGATATTATAGGACAGTCGTGTGCTGCTGAGGTACAGACATACCTCCGTTTTTTCCCTTGGTTCCTTGCTTGTCTCCGTGCCCGGAGTTCCACTTGACATCGCAGTTATCTTAACTTCGTGGATCCTAATCCGTTGACTTTTTCACCATCATGTTGATATGCTCCGGTCTGTGGGAATTTCTCGGATGCAATGTAGCCTCAACTGCGGGGTGTTCTATGTCTTTCAGCAAGCAAACATCGCGGAGGAGGGCGACCTGCTGACCCGGGAGCGGCTCTGCTGCGGCCTCTCGGTGTTCGAGGTGATCCTGTCGCGAGTTCGCGGCTTCTTGGACGACCCGATCTGGGTGGGGCCTCCGCCCAAGAACGGCGTGATGAACATCGAGGAGTGCACCGAGTTCCACCGGCTGTGGTCCGCGCTGCAGTTTGTCTACAGCATTCCCGTCGGCGAAAACGAGTTCACCGTCGAGTGAGTCCCGGATGCTAGAGGCGGGCGCTGGCCTGGACCGATGTCTGTGGATGTTACTGTTCTCGTTCCTGCTGGGACCGATGCGTGTGGATGTTGCTAGTAATGGACGGAAAATACCGAGCTGAGTTCATAGGCTACCGATAGCACACAACTGGCGTGCGATTTCGTGTGAACTTTGAGGATGCTGTATCGCAAACTCCCAATAGACGCATTGGGAAAACTATTTTACCGCAAAGCTGTACAGTACTTAGCAAAAGCAATGACCGGTCTTGGCTCCACAATCAAAACTTGATAACGTCCTTCGATAGATAAGCCTGTTGCACCACACATCTGAAGATGTCATTACCCCTGCTACACGTCTGATAAATGTTTTGTTAGTAAATAGCACGTCAAGTTTGTGTGGTGCGGAGGTGTACCCCTTCAAAAATGATACGAAGCTTCGGCCTTTAAGCCGAGGCCAACCGTAGCTTATGCATGAGGATTGTACGCTTCATGGTGGTGTTACCACCTAACCCACCCGGTTCTTGTTACTCCTCACGTGACCGTCAGCTGAGGCGCCGCGCCACGCTCCGCAGGCAGATGTTCGGCGAGGGCATGCACTGGGCCGGCTGCGCCATGATCGTGCTGCTGGGCCAGCAGCGCAGGTTCGAGGCGCTGGACTTCTGCTACCACCTGCTGCGCGTGCAGCGCGTCGACGGCAAGGACGGCATCGTCACCGGCATTCCGCTGAAGAAGATGGTGGATCGTATCCGTCGCTTCCAGGTAGGTGGCGTGGTGTTATCGCCGTCGCCTCCAGGTAGGTGGTGTGGTGTTATGGCCGTCGCTTCCAGGTCGGTGCACAGTGTTCTAAGTCAGGCCAAAATGGGGACATTATTCGAATTTCTGACTATTTTTAAAACTGATTTTGATGTTTGGAACTAGTAGCAAAACTATCAGAGTGTCCGAAAATGGCAACCAAAAAAATGTGAGGCCATTGAAGTCGACGCAACAAGTCATCAAACTGCTGCCTTTGAATCTCTCGCCACACAACACGACAAAGGCCAAGAGCTATGCTCATTTTCGGTGCTTTTTTAGGCTAAGAAAACGTGCAAGATGAGACAAGCCAGGGTTCATTAGAAACTTTAAGGCATGAAGAATGCGATTTTGCAAACAGTTTTCTCCAGTGATTGATACAATCAAATTTGAATAACAAAATATGTACCATTTACATTTCACATACATTTTGAGACTATGTCAATTGTCGATAAGCATACAAAAATTGCGTCGCCTGCCCCACCCCGAGACCACTTTTTAAACTATGGCAAGATATTTCGTCTACCTGCCCTGCAAGTTTCAGCTGCGTCACGCTGTGGCAGTGGTGGTGGTGGCGACATATTATACAAGGACATGTCGCGCGCGCTGCCGGTCGGGGGCGGCGGCCGTCGGCGAGATATGCCTGGAGGCTTGGAGGGAGGTGGGTCGGGGCACCGCGAAAGTACAGTGCATTGGTTACAATGAGTTTAATGAGCACTTGTTGTTGACATTGCTTGTCAACTAGACTTTTTTAACCTACTTGTCGTTGACGTCTTCACTCAATAATTGTGAAAAAAAATGCAAGGGTTACAGTATGGGAAAACCAAGCTTTTAATTGATGTTCAGTACACTAGCATGCCCAGTAACCATTCGTAGACTCGCAGCTAGTATTTGCACAGACCATTGTCCCGCCTCACCATGGGGTGAGAACCGAGATACACAATTTAACCATTCCTCGTTTCAAAGTTCACTTCAAATAACATCAGGGAATAGAGTCTCACAGCACGCGCGCGCACTTGTTGAGTGTTCTTTTTACCGTCACTTGAGCTTCGAACTGGATGCTGTAAACATAGAGGTGCGAGTTAGCGTAGAAACGCGGGTAAACCTGCTTATAGCTGATACAGCATTTGGACTTAAAACGTGACATGTGACATACGGGCAGCGTGACATAAAACGTGAGGCAGGTTCATTGGAAAAATAGTTCTGTGCGATCGATGCAACGCCAATTCCGTAAAAAATTCCGTCCGGTCATGGGCTGAGCCAAGGTTTCTTATTTATTCTGTAGGAATGTGATGGGACTGTGCTGATGTATTAACAAACATATCACCGTTGAATTTGATCAATTTCGTCTTCATGGTTACATGCAGTAGCGCACCCAAGGGGAGGGGGTGGTTATATACAATATAACCGGAACTATAGCAGCCTTTGGGCGGGAAATGAGGGATTGACCTGGAAAGACTGGCCTTGACTTATGACCTTGACCCTGAGTAACCTTAAATATAAAGTCATAGCATAACATACGTCATAATGAGCAATGTCACTGAGTGATGCCTGACCGGAATACTGCGTCAATGACCTGGACATGAGACCTTTGACCTTGACATTGACTTTTATGTAGGTTAATATTGACATATAACCTGATTATATGGCGTTATGACGTCACCACTCGGTCTACAGTGCAGGCGAACTGGTGCGACCGCCCGAGTGCGACGGTCTCAAAATATAGGTCTGACTGTGAAGTAAATAATAAGTAATAAGTAAAAAAATCCAACAGATTTTAAAAAATCTTAATTAATGGACGCGCTCACAAATGCTCTCAAATGTGGCCAAGTAGCGTTTTCCGGCGGCGAACAGTTCTCTGGCTACTTTGGAAAAATAGGTGGGGGGCACTTAGGGCCCCCCTCCACTGCGTGTGTTAAGCGAGGGTTAAATAACGTTTTCAATGCCAAGCATATCTCGTGTATACACGTAAAGTGACTGGAAAATAAATAGAACATCCATGCAAAGCCCCTTATTATCATATATAGATATAATTATTTTGTTGCTGACCTAGGGTCAAATACCCGACAGCCATGTCCGCTGTGGTCAGGTCTTGACATTTATATGTTGTCCACATAATCTGTGGGAAAAGAGCTTTCGATTGATACCAAAATTATTTATCTGGGATTCATACTTCCTGAGTTATGGAATTATGTCCCCACTTTCGGCTCCGTTAGAACACTGTGCGGTGGCGTGGTGTTATCGCCGTCGCTTCCAGGTAGGTGGTGTGGTGTTATCGCCGTCGCTTCCAGGTCGGTGGCGTGGTGTCAAATGCCATCGCTTCCAGGTCGGTGGCGTGGTGTTATTGCCGTCGGTTTTTAGGTCGGTGGCGTGGTGTTATCGCCGTCGCTTCCAGGTCGGTGGCGTGGTGTTATCGCCGTCGCTTCCAGGTCGTTGGCGTGGTGTTATCGCCGTCGCTTCCAGGTCGGTGGCGTGGTGTTATCGCCGTCGCTTCCAGGTCGGTGGCGTGGTGTTATCGCCGTCGCTGCCTGATGTTGCGGTCTGGTGTTTATCTGTCAGATCGGGCCGCAGAAGTCCAGTCCTGTTGGAAAACGGCCAGCCGCAGAACAAAGAGCTCCGACAGGTCCACGCACCCGTGCAAATACATAGACATTTTCGTTCGGGGTTTTCCAAAGTACCAACGCTTTTTGGTAGGGAAATTATAACATCATAGACTTACGGTACTGAAGTAGAGTATTACGAAACCTCAATTTTGGAGCCCAGAAATAAATTCGTTTAACACGCGCAATGGAAAGGGGTCTGGCCTCAACGCACAGTGGGGGGTGCTAAATTCCCCCCCCGCCCTGAGCTGACTTGTTGGGTCGGAAGTCAGAGTCGAATAATAATTTTTGGGCTTATCGACGGACCAACTGCCAGGGTCATATGGCGTCGCCAACTCTTTCCCTGTTGGAAGGGTTTCTCGGGAGCCAGCTGGCTCCTTAATCAGGGAAGCCGCCGGGCCTTGAACCCGGGTCGGCTGAATGGAAGCGAGCTACGCTGACCACTCCACTACCGCGCTCCCAAGTCAGAGTCAACTCTGATTCACCTCAAGTTTTGCTGGAGTCAGAGTTGAGTCGACTCACTACCAGATTTGGGTTGAGTCAGAGTCGACTCAACTGCTCGACCACTTGAGTCGAGTCAGAATCGGAGTCAGTCTCCAAGCCGTGAGTCAGAGTTGAGTCGACTCACACTCTATTATCCAAATATATGTGATCATATACCTGACATTTTAGACGTTTTCACAACTAATTTGGAAGAAGGATTTCGTATTGTTATTTGGTAATAATACGTAATTTATTATTTTCATATCTACTCTAGACCCCTTGAGGAATCAGTCATTGTCAAAGATGAGTAATCTAAAATATCCAGTTTCAAAAGCCCATTGATTCGTTAGTTATTTTCCATTATATTTTCGCGATAGTGTACAAAATCAGACAGAAAAAATTGAGATTAGGCACCAAATCAGACTTTTTGAACTTTAATAGTGTAAAACGAGGTTCTTGAGTCATTTTTGTGCAATAATTCACTCTAGAAAGAGAAGAAAATAGAAAACGGTGTTTTTAAAACACCGTTTTCTATTTTCTTCGTTCGTTTGAATGAAAACACTAAACAATTAAGCAATATAAGCACCAGATAGAGGGTACCAACAAATTTTGATTTTGCCCATAAACCTTCAAAACGGAAACTAAAAGCTTCAACTAGCTGCTTATTTCAAAGCACCATCTGGGTTTGTCATGGTTTGAGGACATCCTCTGGTAGGTAGGTAATAAATACCTACTGCCTGTACACGAAAAAAACTCAGTCCTATCCATGACATTGCCTAAGTAATTTAAAACTGCGAAACTTACAGAAAAACACGCACAAATTCTCACAAACATAAACACCCTTCTTCAAATTATGATGATTATTACTATTTACCACGCATTGCCCCCCCCTCCGTGCGCGTGCGCGCCACTCAAGTGACCAAACCATCATGTTGCGCAAAAAAATATTAGTGATTAAGGCGTTGGTAGTCTGAGGGCAAGATTCCGTTTCCTTGAACTGCAGATTTTGTAAGGTTTTAAGTCACGTGACTTTAAAACTGCTATATATTGTCATCTTTTGTCCCATGCGAGGTAAGATTCGTAATGTCTTCAATGTGCCATCTGTAGTGTTTACTGCAGTTTTTTTCGGGAGGACGAGGCGAGTAGTGTCCATCATTTGTTTTGTTTTTGAGGTGCTGGTGCATTGTGTCAATGCGCAGCACTGTAGTATTTCTAAGTTAAAATCGTCAGGATTGTTCAGGATATATTGAGGCAGGAATTGCCACACAAAATTTCATATGTGAAAATATTGATTCTTGTTATTTGCATTTGAAACGTCGCTTATTACTTCAATTATGACTGCTCATGGAGGACATGCATTCAAAATGAAAAGCCCCCAGGCCCTTGAATCTTGATCTCGCTCACCGGTTAGCATCTAGCACCCTTCTTCATTCCTGTGAAGCAAATAGTGTATGTAATGAATTAATGCATTGCAATTTACACGCTATTGAAGAAAATGTGCAGTTAGTAAATAGCTAAGAGTAGGTGCATTGCAATTTGCATAATATTGAAGGAAATGTGCATTTTATGTGGGCATACTTTGCCACCGTTTGATTCGGAGTCGACTCTGACTCAATTCTTCTTTGAGTCGGATTCGAGTCGACTCACTTCTGAATTTGGGATGATTCGAATCGGCTCATAATACGGCGAATCGATTCGGAATCAGACAGCCATTAAGCTGTGAGTCAGAGTCGAGCGACGCAAGAAAATTTGAGTCATCAACAAGTCTGCCCGTGAGATCTAAAAAACCAAGAGGGTTAGAAAAAGGCCCGTTTTTGGGGTGTTTCGGGGCGATGGTGACCTACATGAAGCCAAGTTTCATGGACCTAGGTCGATATCTTCAAGGTCAAACGAGGTTGTAAAGGTCAAATCTGGGCCGTGCTGGAGACCTATTGGGAAATGCCGTGATTATGCGCAAAAGCCAAGAGTGCACTTAACACTAAGGTCATAGAGAGAAGGTCCCACACAATTTTCTCTGAAATTTTGAGGTCAAGGTCATTCAATTTCACTGACCTATGACGTAAAAATATGACATATTCCCAATAAAGTACAATATAACTGACACTGTAGCAGCCTTTGAGCGGGAAATGAGGGTGTTCCAGTTTAAAGTCTCAAATTTTATGCCAAAGTTCAAACCCGGAGGACCATTGAAACTTCACTCAGTGCTTGATATCTATTTTTGAGTTAGAGCAAAACAGTTAGGAGCAGCACAGCAGAGTTAGCCACCGAGGCTAACGATGGGATTGGCCACAATGCTAAATCCCCAGGAGTGACCAGCACTCAGATGCTGGGACGACGTGAGGCCGTGATCCGCACGCGCCCTCTGTCCACGGATCACTGTCCATGCCTCCGTCATGAGGCGTGGACGACGCAGGACTACCATCACCACATGGTGCGTAGCTCATGCTCTAAGACCCAAAAAGGCAAGTTCTCAGAGAGCAAACACGTAAACCGAAATTCCTGAGAATAATGTAAACAATTGGAAAGATAAATCCATAAACAAATAACGACGATTCGTAGAAACACTACCCAAAAATATAAAGTAACAGACAAGGTTTTAGACTAAAGAAATGGCGGCCCCATACCCACACCGTCCGCACATCTGCCGCCCAGATGTGCTCCCGAGAGCCTCACAGTGGACCGGCACAGCAGGGCGGGGGCAGCTGAAGGCAGAAAATGAAACCAAGCACTTGTGTTATAAGAAAACGTTCCAGAAGACTAAATATTTACAAACTAAGATTTTGTTCGGCACAGCGGCCCCTATAATTCAACATTTGAATTATACAAAAACGAGAACAAAATAGTGACAATATGACTAGTCACTCCTCAATAGCCATACAGTACAATCACCACACGAGTTCGACACTACGCACTATTTTCCCCTAGGACACAGAGTCGTGCTACCGGTCGGGTATACACCCCACTGCTGGTTCTCACTTCCACGGCCCTCACACGCCCATCCGCACCAGGAATGGTCCGCACGACACGTGCCATAGGCCAGTGGCCTCGCGCCTCATTTTCATCGACCATGAGCACAAGGTCACCGACACGCATGTTTGGCGATTCGCCAGTCCACTTCCTGCGTAAGGTCAGTTTGGGGAGATAGTCCGCACGCCAGCGTTTCCAGAAGCTGTCCGTCAGTCTTTGCGCGAAGCGCCAGCGCCGACGTGAGCACATGTCCCCCTCAGTGAACACTTCTGGTGCCACACAAACATCGGCACCGCCCGTCAAAAAGTGGCTTGGCGTCAGCGCACTGTAGTCGTCCGGGTCGGTGCTCACGTGCGTGAGTGGCCGTGAGTTCACGATCCGCTCAGCCTCGCACATCACTGTTCTCAGAACCTCATCACTGGTGGGCTGCCGCAACAGCACCGACAGCCCACACTTGACACTTTTTACTAAGCGTTCAAAGACGCCCCCAAAGTGGGGAGCAGAGGGAGGATTGAAGTGCCATTCAATCCCTCTCTGAGACAGTTCATCAGCGACTCGCTGGGTGTCAATGTCTCTGAGGTTCTGACGTAGCTCTCGCTCTCCCGCACGCAGATTAGTGCCGTTATCGCTCCAGACTGCGTGCACCGCGCCTCGTCTGGCCATCATGCGGCGCAGCGCCATAATAAAGCTGTCAGCGTCCAGCGTGTCGGCGATCTCGATGTGCACGGCACGGGTGGCGAGACAAGTCATGAGGCAGCCGTATCGCTTCTCGGTTTTGCGAAAGCGTTTCACGAGGAGGGGTCCAAAAAAGTCCACATCAATATTCCAGAAAGCTTTCTGGTGTGACGTCACACGCGCGGTGGGCAGATCGGACATTCTTGGGGGAGCTGGCTGGACACGTCTCCTCCAGCAGACGGCACATGAACTCGTCCACTTCTTGACGGCAGCTCTCCCTTTGAGTGGCCAAAATCTCTCACGCAGTGCACTGAGAGTATGCTCTTGCCCGGGGTGGGCCAGCCGTTGGTGTTGCCGCACGATAAGCAGGCGTGTCACGTCGTGGTTCGGTGGAAGCACGATTTGATGCCGACTTTCCTCGGTCAGATCAGCATGTTTCAGGCGACCTCCCACGCGAATTAGCCCATCTCCGTCGAGGTATGGTGATAGTTGGAGAATGCGGCTCTGGCGGGAGATGCTTCTGCCTGCCTTCAGTGCAGCAATCTCTTCGGAAAAAACATCCGACTGAGCCCTTTTCAACCAGAGCGTTTCGGCGGCAGAGATTTCTGCAGCGGACAGCGGCCCCCTGACACGGTTTGCACTGTCCACCCGGCAGTTTTTTGCGAACCTGCGTAGCCACGCTGTGACCCGAAACAATCGCAGAGCAGATGAGTACCTGGCAGGATCTGTCGGGTCAGCGCTATGTTCGTTTGACCTCTGCTGGGTCACATTCACCGCCTGCTTGACCTCTAAGTCAATGACAAGATCACTGCCTGTTTCACACATGTCAGCAGGCCAGGCTTCTTCCGGCTGCCACAGGAACGCAGGTCCTTGTACCCAGTCACTGTCAGGCTGCAGTTCACTGGCTTTACACCCACGCGAGCAGATATCTGCGACATTTAGCGGGCCCGGTACGTGCGGCCAGTCACTACTATCAGAAGAGTCCTGTATCTCCGCCACCCTGTTCGCTACGAACGTGTGGAAGCGTCCACTTTCACTTTTGACCCAGCGCAGAACAGTCCGTGAGTCAGTCCAGAAGTGTGTGGAGTCGATGTCCCAGCTGTGCTCCCTCCGCACCAGATTTGCGACACGCACAGCCATTACTGCCGCCTGTAGCTCCAGTCGGGGAATGGTCAGCTGTTTCAGCGGGGCGACCCTGCCCTTGGCAGCGACGAATGAGCACCAGATGCGCCCGTCCTCATACTGGAGCCGAAAGTAGGCCACCGCTCCGAAAGCCTTAATGCTGGCGTCGGCAAACACGTGCAGTTGACACGCAGTGGGTCGGGTCGGGTCTGGCCGGTAGCAACGGGGAATGCTGAACAGCTTGAGGTCACTGACCTCTTCCAGCCAGCAGTTCCACTCATCAACTAGAGATTCATCAGAGATCTCATCGTCCCAGCTGTATCCACCAGACCATAGGTGTTGCAGCAGAGACTTAGCACGCACGATAAACGGGCTCAGAAACCCGATCGGGTCGAATATTGTTGACACTCGTCTCAATATTTCGCGTTTCGTGCATACGCTGCTGTCCATATCGTCCACTTCGAAGACGAAAGTGTCCTCACGCACTTTCCAGTGAACACCGAGTGCTCTCATCACTGGTGCGTTGTCACTCAGGCCTAGGTCACGGCTTTCCGGATCACCGTCCATTGATCGATGAGGAACGACCCACTTCGTGAGATTAAAGCCACCTCGACTCAGCATGTCTGTCATCGAGCGCTTCATCTCGTCTGCCTCCTCTTCGGTTTCCAGAGACATGTAGAAATCATCAACATAGAATTGTTTGAGAGCCGCTGCGGCTGCCGCGGGGAAGTCCTGCGCGTTATCGTCAGCGCATTTACGAAGCGCGAAGTTCGCAGCGCATGATGATGAAGCGGCCCCGAAAACATGCACTTTCATCTGGTACGTATCAGGTTCCTTTTCACGGTCCTTGCCTCGCCATAGGAAGCGCAGCGCTGGCTGGTGCGATTCAGTGACACCCACACTGTGATACATAGCCTTGATATCGGCAGAGATAGGCACTGGACCTTGTCTAAATCGCATCACCACCCCGACCAGGCTGTTTACCAGGTCAGGCCCGGTCAACAGTTTCTCATTTAGAGATGTACCGCGGTAGCTGGCAGCTGCATCAAACACGACACGCACTTGACCCGGCTTTTTTGGGCTGGTGACACCGTGGTGTGTCAGATGCCACACTGACCCATCGTTCACTGTGTCACCAGGACAGACCTTGGACGCGAGGCCGTCCTTAATATACCCTTCTATAGTTTCAGAGTACATTTCCAAAAAGTCCGGATCCTTATCCAGCTTCCGCTCTGTATGCTTCAGACGAGTCAGAGCGGCAGCGCAGTTGTCGGGAAGCCAGGTGTTCTCATCCTTCCACAGCAGGTCTGTGTGGTATTTTCCACCCTTCAGCACAGTGCTGGCTTCCAGCACAGCCAGAGCGCGCTTGTCGTCCAACGAGCGGCTCATCTCGCTATCATATTTGGCGCCGAAGTCCTCCGTCCGCCAAAACTGTTCAACTTGGCGCTCCAATGCGCCCACCGCAGTACTTTACGTGAAGCACCTGCGTCACATCACTGGAGTGTCTATAGGTGCTAGGAAGCCTGCCCGCCACTGTCCATCCCAGCAAAGTTCTCACAGCAGAAGGTGTGCCTGGTGGACCGGTTCTCACCTCCCGAGGGACTATCAGCTGGAAATAGTCCGCACCCAGGAGGATCCCAACTGGATCCGAGTCAGTGGCTGACAGCGGCAGGTCAGTCATGTGTGGCCATTTTTCTTTCTCCATCGGCCAGTTGACCTTCTCTGAGTGGATGGCCAGCTGTGGCACTGTGCGGACGCCCGCCACAGTATAGCGCTCCGCACTAGTCGACTCGATGGCGAAAGTGACGGCATGGGACTTCTGAGACGTCGTCTCATGAATCGTGCTGAGTTGCAGGGTCTCAGCAGACCCCATCGGCAGTCCGATTTCAAGCGCCAGGCCTTCTTTGATCAGGGACACTTGGGATCCAAGGTCGAGAAGAGCGTTCACCTTCTTCGATCCAGAAGGTCCATAGACAGTCAGCGGTAGCACCTGGAGGAGCACCTCCCCCTTGTTGCACGCGTGCGACACTTGTGCTCGACCCGCTGACTGCATGCTGTCACACAAACCCTCAGGCTGTTTGTCTGTGTTCGGGCGCGCAAACGCCGCACCATGAAGCAGTCGGTGGTGGCGTTTACCACACCCGGTTACATCGCAGTTCGGCGCGTCCGCACATTTTGCCGCGACATGTCCGTCCGACACCATACACTTAAAACAAACACTGCTGTGTTTGAGTAGTGCTACATGCGCATCCAACCCCAGGGCCGCAAACTTCCTGCATTTGTCCAGCTTGTGGCCCGGGGTAGCAAAGCACCGACACACAGTTTTGGCATCACTACTGGTGACTGCCGCTGCCGCGTTTACACCACGGCGCTCACTGACGAGTTTATGATCCTTCGCTCGGCGAGGAGGCGGCGGGGGCGGCCCCGTCACGGCTTCAGTGGCAGTCCTTCCAGAAGTCAGCGAAAGGCCATAAAGTTGACGCGCTGCGTCGACTTGGCGTCGCAGGAACGCGTCCAGGGCTATCAGCGTCGGGGGCTCGGGAAGGCGCACGGCCTCTTCGCCCCATTTCCAGGCGACACTGCGTGGCAGCTTGCTGACCACCTGACGCAGATTTACTGTGGCAGCCAGGTCCGCGTCATACCTGAGGTGCTGCAGGACGCTGACGGCAGTGTGCAGCCTGGAAGACAATCTCTAGAGTGCCTCGACGTCAGACTCTTTTATAGGCGGAAGAGTTAGGACGCGGTCCAGGTTTACCTGCACGATGGTGGCTGGATCTCCAAAACGGTATTCCAGCTCACGGAGGACTTCTGCGTAGAGTTGGCCGTCACAAAGCAATCCTCCCACTGCCTCCCTCGCGTCGCTCGTGAGGGAGGTCTGCAGATGAGCCAGCTTTTCCGCGTCACTCAGATCTGTCCTGTTGTGCACTACAGATCTGAATATGGAACTCCACTGTAGCCAGTTCAGTGGAGACCCATCAAATTTTCCCAGGCGCAGTGGCGGCAGTGCTGACCTGGTTGGCTGCCAATTATCCAACCTTCTATCACACGGAGCCGGTGCTGACTCCGTTGGAAGCTGGTTAATCCAGGTGTGAGTCCGGCCAACAATGCTGGACTCATGAGCTGGGGTCGGCTTAGCTGGAGGAGGGGCACAACCTCGTGGAGGTGACGGGTCGTCATCACTATTCAGGTTTTCCTCCTCCTCTGCCAGCAGTTGAAGCCGCAGGTCACAGACCTCGGCGCGGTCGGCAGCCGCGCGAGCGTCAGCACGGGCCTGAGCAGCAGCGAGTTCAGCACGCTCACTGGCAGCACGCGCTGCCTGCTGAGCCTCAAGCTTGGCCACGGCGGCATCGATCCGCGCCTGGCTGCGTTGAGAAGATATCGAAGCATTACTTCTGGTATGAAGACTATGATGACTCATGATGAACAGTCACAGATTCACTAGTTCATACTATCCGGCCCGGAGACGACCAATTTGTTCCAGTTTAAAGTCTCAAATTTTATGCCAAGTTCAAACCCGGAGGACCATTGAAACTTCACTCAGTGCTTGATATCTATTTTTGAGTTAGAGCAAAACAGTTAGGAGCAGCACAGCAGAGTTAGCCACCGAGGCTAACGATGGGATTGGCCACAATGCTAAATCCCCAGGAGTGACCAGCACTCAGATGCTGGGACGACGTGAGGCCGTGATCCGCACGCGCCCTCTGTCCACGGATCACTGTCCATGCCTCCGTCATGAGGCGTGGACGACGCAGGACTACCATCACCACATGGTGCGTAGCTCATGCTCTAAGACCCAAAAAGGCAAGTTCTCAGAGAGCAAACACGTAAACCGAAATTCCTGAGAATAATGTAAACAATTGGAAAGATAAATCCATAAACAAATAACGACGATTCGTAGAAACACTACCCAAAAATATAAAGTAACAGACAAGGTTTTAGACTAAAGAAATGGCGGCCCCATACCCACACCGTCCGCACATCTGCCGCCCAGATGTGCTCCCGAGAGCCTCACAGTGGACCGGCACAGCAGGGCGGGGGCAGCTGAAGGCAGAAAATGAAACCAAGCACTTGTGTTATAAGAAAACGTTCCAGAAGACTAAATATTTACAAACTAAGATTTTGTTCGGCACAGAGGGTTTGCCCTTGAAAAGACCTTTGACCTTGACTTGCCTTAACTATGAAGTCATAGCATAACACATGTCACACTGTATGTAATTTGACCGGAGCACTGGGGTCAATAACAGACATTTAAGCCAAATTATATGACTTTATTGCGTCACCACTCGGTCTGCAGTGCAAGCGATCTGGTGTGGTCGCGTGATTTGGACGGTCTCAAAGTATAGGTGTGGCTTTGAAAGCCTTTAAGTTGTAAACATATTGACCTACTTTCAAAACTTTCAACAATCGAATCACTCACGAATTCTCCCAAATGTAGCCTAATAGCGTTTCCCAGTTGCCCGCGGTTCTCCGGCCACCTCGGAAAAATAGCTTCAGGGGCCCCTCCACTGCGCGTGGTAAGAGTGTTTTATTATTCTTGTGTATGTATTAAGCTATTTAGTATTTGCATTTTGGCCTTGCGTTCCCTTCAGTTGATCTACCTTCAGGCGCATGATTTGCTGTCACTGTTGGTGACCCCTTTGACGCACCGTGCATTGTGGTGGTGTGTGAGTTGGCATCATCTGCAGCTGCTCCCTGTGCTGCCGCGCAGCCACCTGACGCCACCGGCCCGTCGCCAGGTACTCAACTCACAGATCTTCGCCGTACTCAACAAGTACCTGAAGAGCTCGTACAACGACCAGGAGAACCAGCCAGTGGAGCACGTCAAGTGCTTCCAGCCGCCCATTCACATGGCCAACCAGGGCCACTACCAGCGTCCCGACCAGCTGCGGCCAGTCCGAAAGTAGTGAGTGGCGGACGCTGCACTTCCCTGTGCCAGATAAAAGCCGCGCCGGCGCCGACACGGAGCCAGCCCGCCGCTTTACCAGTACCAGGCGGGCGTGTCAACGCCGCCACGTGCACGTACATACCCGATGTCAAGTGGGCGCTATTGTTCCACGCGCTGGCCCGCGTTGGTGACTGAATGAGTCACTGCACTTCCCGCCCCATTCGCCCGGCCTTTGTTGCAGAGGTTTTGAGGCCATCGGGCGGGGGCGCGTGACGTGGCGCGGTCCTCTTCCTCCCAGATTGCTTCGAAAACGGCCCGAGTGGGACGCCGTGGTTGCTTATGAGTTTATTTGTTGTGCATTTGCATAATCTATGCAAATGACCCACTGGTTACGTTTATGAGAATGAACTTTCCAGAGTAAGTTCAACTGGCCGGTCTCTGTGTGTTATTTTGTTTAGAAGTATCGTAGATGTGCCGGATAATCGCTATTTGCAACGGCAAAACTCGGCTTGACCACTATGTTGTCTTATTATGTTCTCGCTTTGTACACGAAGTGCTCGCTTGGATCGCGTATAGACCGTTGAAACCAGAAGGCTGTCGGAGAATCCGGCTACTTACTGACTGCGCTCGTGTTGCCACCCCGACGGGGATGTGTTCGCTCGCATCCGAGACGAGGGTTGAGTTGACATTGGGACGATTGTGCTGTGTCTGTGCTTGGGAGGGCCCCGCTTCCTGCATGGCTGCGCAGCGCGCAAAACCCCGCATCCGCCGCGTTCGGGGTTGCGACGTTCCAGCACCCCCTCTCGCTATTTTACATCACTTACTTTCGCGTCGCGAATTCTTCTCACGCTGATATCGGAGGTGCTTAGCTGAGCTCAGTCCTGAGCCGTGTTTTCTACTGGTGAGCTTGCCGACCCGGATGGGACACTGTCTGCTTTACAGTAGAGATGTCTGTATTTTCTGTGTTAATCTCGGAATGTGCCGTATTGTCAGCCCCAACCCGCCTCACACGGGTATGAGGTATTGTATTTGAGTTGAGCTGCATTGGACGGACTGGATACCGCAGGCGAAAAGACTCGCCCTGGCGCACCGTCGTTTCTGGATGCTAGTGTACATGACAATTACCCACCAGCTGCACAGAAACGTTCTTCCATGGATTTACCGCTGAAAATATCACCTCCATTGTACAGCGTGCGTTTCTCTCTTATCTCCACAGTAGTTGTGTCAGCGTGCGTTTCTCTCTTATCTCCACAGTAGTTGTGTAACTCCGCCACCTCCGGGCTGCAAACATGTTTATATATTTGCACTCTATTTGATGCAAAGATAAACGCCGGGATATGCCAAATAAACCTATCAAATCGTCCCAGTCTCCTTGGGCGTATGGTAATTTATTTGCTTCGTCAGTACCTTTCAAAAACTCTACCCTGCGTCACTGGTTTTTGTTGTTGTAAGGAATTCACTCAGCAGGTGTTCTCATGCCCTCTCGAAAACAAGTTTCTACGTATCATCAGGGTCATTCCACCATAAACGAATCGACCAAGGCATAAAACCCTACTATTTTTAATTTCCTCCAAAATTGGTATATGGGGACTCACAAGGGCGTAGAATCCACCCATGGCACCCAAAAAATAATTTAAAAATTATTTTGAGAGAAATGGTCTCCGGCAATTTCTGAAGGTAATTATTATTAGAATTATTATTATTAATTAGAATGCCTATAGCTCCAAAAGTTTTCAAGTGATTTCGGAAAATTTTTAAAGTTTTAGGATGTAAATTCTACGGGCAAAATTTTGGCTACCTTCAATTTTGAAATTTAAATAAAAAATGTTTGGTGACCTCATGACCTAGTTTTAAAACGGTGACCTTGAC
Source organism: Lepas anatifera (assembly GCA_034440635.1). Taxonomy (NCBI): domain Eukaryota; kingdom Metazoa; phylum Arthropoda; class Thecostraca; family Lepadidae; genus Lepas; species Lepas anatifera. Next base: position 124,261 of record JAOTON010001716.1, on the reverse strand, counting down.
CAGTAGTACAGTGAAATTCAAAAATTCTCTTGAAAGCGTTTTGACATATGGTAGTAGGCTTTCCAATCAAATAAAGAAAAAAATGGCTTCCGAAATGCATATACCACTTTTAGCTTCATATATATATATATATATATATATATATATATATATATATATATATATATATATATATATATATATATATATATATAACACTAGGTGTCACTGTTGAGCTATGTTACCGTAACTCATGTTCTTATTGACTTGCAACTTTAAAATAAAAACATTTGAACAATCAAAATCAAGCTGGCAACCTAGTGTTGAAGCATTTTAACACAAGCACAGGAATAGAGGTTACCCTCCCCTATTTTGAATTCACATTATTGTCCCTTTGGGAATGAACTTAGCTGTTGTAAATGTCATGTATGGTTGTTTGGATCATTGTACATCTTTTGAAAATAGATGCGTTCCCGTCACATTGAATCACCGAACTATGATGTCATTTCCAGAAGCATTTAACCCGCGCCCCACCGGGGTCCGGCGCCACCCTTGCCCCACTGGGGGGCCATCAATGCCCCTTAACTCCGAAAATATGGAAGTTAGCGCAAAGCTGCAAAAGGCATTAGAAAGCTCATGTGAATTCAGTAAGATTTTACTAACACGTTTAAGCGCTCAGTTCTATGTTTTGACCTCCAGAGGTCAAGTTACGTCACGATAGGCTATTTCCAGTAAAACATGCAATCCTTAAGAAACATGAGGATAGCTCTCACGCCATTAGAGCTATTGAGATCTAGCAAAAATTATTTGATAGGAAAATGCCAGGACTTCCTCCGCTATGTGGAGCATAATGGCCTCCCGCCAGTGGTTTGACCTCCAGAGGGTACCTTGTGACCTAAAATGACCTGAGGTCTCGAAAGGTAAGAAAGTGACCGTGTAGTATATCAAATAAAAACTAGCGACGAGACATTCACGTAGACCTTTGATCCAGTGTTGTAGTTTAATTAGGTCAAAAGTTATGGTCAAAATGCTGTTTTTGACCTCTGGTGACCTCTGATGATCTCAGATAGGTCAAAGGGCAATATCGCCCCAGGGATCCATGAAAGGGTGTCCAAGATTGCTTGTCTGAGCAAATTGAGCATTTACGATTATTTTGTGACTTTTAGCTCATAAGACAGCTTTTCCCATGCTTTTTCTATGGAAGAGGTTACCTGGTGACCTGACCTCAGGTCACCAAGTCGAGAAATCCCGAAGATAAAAATTTTGTAGACTCCGGAGGGGTCATGAAGTGTCGAAAGTTTTAAATCGATCGGCTTAGAAATTTAGCTATGGTAGAGCTCAAAAGTTAAAGTGAGGTGACCTTGGTTGACACCGCCTGGTGACCTGACCTAGGGTGACCCGGGGTAATAAATTTCAGGGATGATGGGAAAATAATGGGGTAAGAGCTAGAACCCTCAACCGCGGTGCTTCCCCTCGTTGTTTTTCTGTTGTTACGAAAAAACCTTAGGGGACCATCGATTACATTATTCTAGGTGGAGCGAAGGTTAAGGATGATTTTCGGATTTTGAGGCTTTTTGTCGCGTTTCCCGGGACGTAGCGTGAATTTAAAACATGTTATGACCTCAGTTCGGCTTTTATAGCCTTTGGTAATCTCTTGTGGCATTTTCAAACGTGTTTAAACTTGACCTATGGTAATCTCGTAGTGAATTTTTATCAGCATACTCATTATTTTAGCTCTTTTATGATTAAGAAGTTTTAGACACTAAAAACAAATCATTGGTGACTTTTAATGGTGCATTGCATTGCATGGGACTGGTTCAGAGCTTAAAAGTACTCCTTAGAAGTGAAAGTAACTAAAATGGACTATTCACAAACCATTCTGAATCATTTACGCCAATTTAGTGAGTTTCTAATCATCTGCCACTGCTTACACCCCCTTCAAGGTCAAATTAGTTCAAAGGTTGAAAAAGGTCAAGTCCGTTTTAAAAGAAAAACGTCTTGTTCAGTGTCATTTTCATACAAATTGACTATTCATAAGAAATTTTGCATCAGTTACGCCAAGTGCCTGCTTCATCATGTGTTATTGCTTACACCCCTTCAAGGTCAAATAAAGTCAAATTTCGACAAAGGTCAAGTCCATGTAGTATGCCAACCAACTAGTTTAGTGTCCATATCATTCAAATTGACAATTCATAACCTATTCTGCATCATTTACTCCAAGTAAGTTTGCTTCCTCAATTCGTATTGCTTACCCCCTTTCAAGGTAAAAAAGGTCACAGGTCGAAAAAGTTATACCCGTATCGGACGCAAGTCAAATAATTCGGTGTTCATCTCATTTAGAAATACCGAATTGAAACACGCACCTGTAGTCGTTATTCGACACAGTTATCACTGAGGCCACGCAAGGTCAAATAAAGGTCATTAAATGCCAAAAAAGGTCATAAAAGGTCTAACCTGATAAAAATGAACCTCGATGGCTGGAAGAAAATATTCTGGGACAGTTCATGAGCAAATGATGCAAAAGAACGATAAGAGTCCGGAGCATTCACGTGAAAACGGGTACAGGCCCCCAAATGACCCCAACATGCCTCCAATCTTGAGGTCATAATTCCGTGACCTTGAAGGGTAGGAACAGTTCTTTGCAAGATGTCCGCAATGAATGCGTCAGAGGGTATACAACATTTCAAGACTAACTTAAGAAGCTCGTTTTCAATTCTTGAAAAACCTGAGGGGGTTGCAACACCCCCCCTGTACGTGTACGGGTTAACACACCCTATGGCGTTGACGGGAAAGAATTGGTTGAAAAGTCCATGGCGGTCCTCTTAAATTCGGACGTTCCGTCGTCACTGGCATTAACCATACCGTGAGTTACGATGGTACAGCTCCATAGTGACGCCTAGTGTCATGTTTCGGAAGTAAGTGTTGAAAAAGTGTCGGAAAAAAGTGTTGAATTACTTCAAAACTTTTTTTGACGAAGACACGATGTTGAAATATTAATATACTTTTTGGCGTTTTCAATTACATTAGATTATGAGCGATTATCGGTTAGTTTTATTTAGCATAATCATCATGACTATCACGCTCAAAACGGCACTTCAAACTCTTAAAAGACGTAAATGAAGGCAGCGTCACGATAGTTAAGAAACATTTTGCTCTGGAAAACAATACCAATTTGGTGAAGCTGCACCAAATTCGGTTCATGCAGGGTGCTTTTTCGATGCTTTTCCTTTCCCAGAGCCCCCACAGCCAGAAAGTTTGGAGCAGCCGCCCTCACTGTTCCCCATGGTTGCTGTGCCAATGAGCCCCGACTCAAAATGTCTGAGTCTCTATAGTAAATGTATAACCGGAGGCTGTCCGAGGTGCTGGCGGCCAGGCTCCAAGCCGCCCAGCCCGCAGCCCCCCCCCAAATGAAATCCTGGATCCACCACTGTTTATCCTCCAACGCTCCTCCATCCCCATGGCGGAGTCCGTCGTCACATGAACAACTTGTGGGGACGCCTTTGATGTTGCTATAAAATATCCCTAATGTTTCATTTCATTGCAGCTATACTACTGTCCAGATTAGCTTACTATTAAAAACAACAAAACTTTAAAATATTTATCCACTTTTTTCGGAAAAAAGAACGAGCCTATATCCGTCTGAACAGATCTTTTCCTCGTTCTTCACAGAAATATCTCAAATATAACTCTTAACCACCAATAAAAAACATTACGAATAAAAATTCACACTCTTCCCACTCGACCCCGCCTCAGGCATGACTGGCGGGCTCCTAAGTTGACAAGCGAGGTAAGCTTTTTATGACCTTCGGGTGGATGAGACTAGCGTTTTTATTGGCTGCAGACTGTAACCAGCTTTGTGATTAGTCGGCGCATTCACGGGGTTTTCGTCGCACACGTTAGGGCAGGCCGACATGAGCGAGCATTCTTCACCATTGCCCCACCGGGGCCTTCGATGGCCCTCTAAGGTTTTTTCTTCAAAATAACAGAAAAACGACGAGAGGCAGCACCGTGGTTGAGAGGTCTTCCTCTCACCTCATCATTTTCCCATCATCCCTGAAATTTTTTACTCCGGGTTACACTAGGTCAGGTCACCAGGCGAGGTCAACCAAGGTCACCTCACTCCAAATTTTAAGCTCTACCATAGCTACATTTTTAAGCCGATCGATTTGAAACTTTCTACACTTCATGACTCCTTCAGGGTCTAAAAATTGGTGTCCAGGATTTTTTTCTCGAATCGGTATCCTGAGGTCAGGTCACAAGGTGACCCGTCCCATAGAAAAAGCATGAGAAATGCTGCCTTATGATCTAAAAGTCACAAAAATGGTTACAAATGCTCAGAAATCTGTTCTTGAACACCCTTTCACGGGACCCAGGGGCGATATTTGCCCTTTAACCTGTCTGAGGTCATCACAGGTCATCAGGGGTCAAAGTATTTTTACGATAACTTTTGACCTAAACAAGCTAAAGCGCTGAATCGAACATCAACGTGTGTGTCTAGTCACTGGCTTTTATTTGATATACGGCAAGGTCATTTTCTGACCTTTTGTGACATCAGGTCAATAGGTTACGAGATGACCTCTGGAGGTCAAATCACTGGACGGAGGTCCTTATGTTCCACATAGCAGAGAATTATTGGCTGGAAGTAACGAACCCTGGAACCCTGGAATTTTCCTATCCAAAATATTTTTACCAGATATCAATACCTCTAATCGCCAGATCCCATAGCTCCTGGCCCTGCCCAGGTTTCTTAAGCATTGCATATTTTAGTGGAAATAGACTATATTGACCCCTGATTGCTTAAACATGCCAATCAAAATCTTACTTAATTCGCACGAGCTTTCTGATGCGCTTTGCACATTGGCGCCAAACCCAATATTTCGGAGTTAGAAGGGGGCCAGCGATGCCCCCGATGGGGCAAAGGTGGCGCCGGACCCCCGGTGGGGCGTGGATTAAGCTCAGCTTATGATGGTCCAAAATAAAACATGCATAAGATGGAACTTAAGAAATACAGGCTGTGAGCAGGTCTCAAGTGGTGTACACATCTTCTAGAATGTTCTTGAACTTGAACTTGAATGACCGGATTACAAACATTCCAGGATCTTTTTTCCATACTGAGAAGCGGCCTCGTGCACAACACTACCGTAAGTCGATCTTCTAACGAAAAAGTGACCCGTGTAGCATAAGAAACATTTTTCTATCGGCACGTATATTCAGTGAATTGAAAAAAATGCAGCGGATTCCTTTCAGGTGTGGCACATCTGTCGAGTGTGAGTCCGAGAAATCTGGCCGCCGCTACAACATCGATCGGGTTACCGTAGATGTACAACATCGGGTCTTCACAGTTTCCACGTCTATTACAGAAGTACATACATACACTTGGTTTTTGTACTAGAAAATTTCAGTCCATTACGTGTGCTCCATTGCTGCAATGTGTCGAGGCCAAGCTGCAGCCGCCTCCGCACAGCTGCTGCTATAGACACTGTCACACGTATTGTGAAGTCGTCAACGAAAAGTGCAAGACGTATATTTGCGGGAGCAGTGTTTGCAACATCATTGATCATAACAGCGACGAAGACTATCGAGATCACAGAGCATTGGGCTATGCCGCTCTGTTGTTGATAGCGATTCGATAGGACCGAGTTAATGCGGATTCAAAAATAACTATTTTCTGAAAATTGAAGAAAAAACAACCCATGTGGCCTCCCACAGAGCGCCCAAACAGCTTCTGCAGAATCACACGTCTACACGTGCAATCATAGGAACACTCGACGTAAAAAAACTGCAATTGTAGGAGCCTTCCGTAGAAACCCCTCTTGTGCAGAAGCGTCCAGAGAGACGAGGTGGTCAAGTGAGTAGCGACTCTGGCGAAAGTCACACTTATCACAAAAGTTATCTGGACTCAAGATACCAGACGAGACGCGCGTCTACCATTGTCCTAACACCCTACCCACACAGGAGGTCAAAGAAAGTGAATCAAATTCTTAGGAAGACGAAGCAGTGAAGCCGGGTTTCAAAATGGGTATGATAATTGTATTTTATGCCACTGGTCCAGAAAATCATCATTCCACAAGATTAAACATATTTAGCAAAGACAAGAGCAAAGTGGGTCGGAGAGAGTAAGGTGGGTCGGAGGATATTTTTATATTTTTGGGGGGGGTTAACGACGCACCAACTGCCAAGGTCATACGGCGTCGCCAACTCTCACCCTGTTGGAAGGGATTTTGGGGATTAGATCAGCTTATTCAGAGGCTCCGCCGGGACTTGAACCTGGGACCAGTGGCTTAGAAGACAAGGGTGCTATCCACTAAGCCACCTCATCCCCCTGGGTCGGAGAGAGTAAGGTAGGGTCGGAGAGGGTCGGGTCAATGGCGAGGCAGACTGCTTGTGATGTTGTCGAGCCCGGGCGGAACCGGTTTGACAGTTGAAAGTGAAATCCTGAGCTCAGCCATGGAAAAAGGCGTGTTGTAAGAGGCAAAGTTGTTCTGCGCAAAGTCGGGCTTCAGTTCGGCTCTCTCTCTCCGATTCGGGTGAAGTCGGTATTTTTTTAAATGCTACCGCGTTCAGAATAATTCGTTGTTATACACTCTGCCGCATCCTACGCGTTGGTAAGTGCAACTCCATTGTTTTCCAGGACGGGAGTAGACGGGAGACGGTTCTTTCTTTGCATGCTTTGTACATGGGACCAGACCTGAGTTCACGGTGTAAAACGATTCACGGAGCAGGCCTTCTCACAGTATCACCACCTTCTCTTGGCGTTCAGCGCTACACGGCGTTCAAACGCTCTTGCGCGATTGAAGTTTGTTTGGTTGGTCGCAGTCGAGTGTCTATTAAAAATATAAAAAATCCGATCTGGGAGACCGGAAGCGTCTGGTCTACAAAACTCTCTCCCCCCGTGGAGGATGCGACTATCACAACTCCCAGTTTCGAGAAATAACTCATACCGGACCCTGGGCCTGGGCCTGGATGCGTCTGGTACACAGTTTCCTCTCACCCGTCCCATGTGACCACTGCAGTACATCAGTTCCGGGAAACCACAACCTCCGGAGGGGTGAAACAGCTAGCCCGGCTGCGGCGGACAGGAAGTCAGTCGCCCGCCCTGGCCCCCGCACTTCCATCTCTGAAGTATTCCGCGCAAAACTACGCCGATCGTGCCGCGCTGCAGAGCCGTTGCATTCGGGCAGCGCGCCAAATAGCCCTCATGCATACGTACAATCCCGAGACTCCATCCAGTGCGGGTAGCTGGCCCCCATGAGATAGAGCTTCATAACAACGACCTCCGAGTGGGCCGTTCCAGCACGACCGAGTTTGTGAGTGAACAGGACTGGCACTGGCGTCACACGTTTGTAGTTGACATGTAACGCCGGTAATTAGAGCGGTGCTCGGCTAGGTGGGACGGAGCGGTGTTCGGCTGGGTGGGACGGAGCGGTGTTCGGCTGGGTGGGACGGAGCGGTGCACGGCTGGGTGGCACGGAGCGGGAACGGCTAGTTGGACGGGGCACGGCTAGGTGGGACGGTGCGGAACGGCTAGGTGGACGGCGGAACGGCTAGGTGGACGGCGGTGCACGGCGGGGCACGGAGCGGAACGGCTAGGGACGGAGCACGGCTAGGTGGGACGGTGCGGGAACGGCTAGGTGACGGGCGAACGGCTAGGTGGGACGGCGGAACGGCGGGCGCGGAACGGCTAGGACGGAACGGGAACGGCTAGGTACGGTGCGGGAACGGCTAGGTGGACGGAGCGGTCACGGCTGGGGCGGAGCGGGAACGGCTAGGTGGCGGTGCGTGAACGGCTAGGTGGGACGGTGCGGTGAACGGCTAGGTGGGACGGAGCGGTGCACGGCTGGGTGGGACGGAGCGGTGCACGGCTAGTTGGGACGGAGCGGTGCACGGCTGGGTGGGACGGAGGCGGTGCACGGCTAGTTGGGACGGAGCGGTGCACGGCTGGGTGGGACGGAGCGGTGCACGGCTGGGTGGGACGGAGCGGTGAATGGCCAGGTGGACGGAGCGGTGAACGGCTAGTTGGGACGGAGCGGTGTTCGGCTGGGTGGGACGGAGCGGTGCACGGCTAGTTGGGACGGAGCGGTGTTCGGCTGGGTGGGACGGAGCGGTGAACGGCTAGTTGGGACGGGCGGTGTTCGGCTGGGTGGGACGGAGCGGTGCACGGCTAGTTGGGACGGAGCGGTGTTCGGCTAGGTGGGACGGTGCGGTGAACGGCTAAGGGACGGAGCGGGAACGGCTGGGGGGACGGAGCGGAACGGCTAGTTGGACGGAGCGGTGAACGGCTAGTTGGGACGGAGCGGTGTTCGGCTGGGTGGGACGGAGCGGTGCACGGCTAGTTGGGACGGAGCGGTGTTCGGCTGGTGGACGGAGCGGTGAACGGCTAGCGACGGAGCGGTGTTCGGCTGGGTGGGACGGGCGGTGCACGGCTAGTTGGGACGGGCGGTGTTCGGCTGGGTGGGACGGAGCGGTGAACGGCTAGTTGGGACGGAGCGGTGTTCGGCTGGGTGGGACGGGCGGTGCACGGCTAGTTGGGACGGAGCGGTGAATGGCTAGGTGGGACGGACGGTGCACGGCTAGGTGGACGGACGGTGCACGGCTGGGTGGGACGGTGCGGTGAACGGCTGGTGGGACGGAGCGGTGCACGGCTAGGTGGACGGAGCGGTGAATGGCTAGGTGGACGGCGGTGCACGGCTAGGTGGGACGGAGCGGAACGGCTGGGGGACGGTGCGGTAACGGCTAGTGGCGGACGGTAATGGCAGGTGGGACGGTCGGTGCACGGCTAGTTGGGACGGAGCGGTGTTCGGCTAGGTGGACGGCGGTGCACGGCTGGGTGGGACGGAGCGGTGCACGGCTGGGTGGGACGGAGCGGTGTTCGGCTGGGTGGGACGGAGCGGTGCACGGCTGGGTGGGACGGAGCGGTGAACGGCTGGGTGGGACGAGCGGTGAATGGCTAGTTGGGACGGAGCGGTGTTCGGCTAGGTGGGACGGTGCGGTGCACGGCTGGGTGGGACGGAGCGGTGCACGGCTGGGTGGGACGGAGCGGTGTTCGGCTGGGTGGGACGGACGGTGCACGGCTAGGTGGGACGGAGCGGTGAATGGCTAGGTGGGACGGAGCGGTAACGGCTGGGGGGACGGTGCGGTGAACGGCTAGGTGGGACGGAGCGGAACTAATTGGGACGGAGCGGTGTTCGGCTAGGTGGGACGGTGCGGTGCACGGCTGGGTGGGACGGAGCGGTGCACGGCTGGGTGGGACGGAGCGGTGTTCGGCTGGGTGGGACGGAGCGGTGCACGGCTAGGTGGGACGGAGCGGTGTTCGGCTGGGTGGGACGGAGCGGTGCACGGCTGGGTGGGACGGAGCGGTGCACGGCTGGGTGGCACGGAGCGGTGAATGGCTAAGTGGGACGGAGCGGTGTTCGGCTAGGTGGGACGGAGCGGTGCACGGCTAGGTGGGACGGTGCGGTGCACGGCTGGGTGGGGCGAAGTTGGCCTCTCAAAAGCGGACCTGCTTGATAGAGGTCAGCTGCTGAAGCGCCGCCTGAGTGAGTCCCCTGGAAAAGACACGGGCATCAGTACACCGGCGGATGTCCCGGAATGAATACAGGCAGAACATTCCCGGAGTGAATTGGAACGGCTTTAGTGCCAATGCTTTGGCTCCCAGTCAACTGCAGCCTGGGAATTCACATGGTGTAAGTTTGGTCTCCATGGTATGTTCCTGTTGGCAGTACGGTTGAGCACCGTACTGCTAACAGGAACATACCATGGACACCAAACTCACACCACGTGAATTCCCAGGCTGCAGTTAACTGGGAGCCAAAGCATTGACACTAAAACCGTTCCAATTCACTCCGGAAATGTTCTGTCTCCTAAGTTAAAGGTCAAATGTTTACTTAAGGGGGCCCAAGCCATCAGTACCACGCGAATACTTTGAAGAGGCTGTGACCTGAAATAAGCCTGTTGGCGACGGAATGTGTAGCACTGTTGACGGGTCAGTCTGTAAACATCACAGACCTCGCCCCAGCCGAGTGACGTCACGGCCGCAGTGAGCGGCGTACGTCACAGCGCTGGTATCCAGATACAGCGTACACGCCATTCACAGAGGCATCTCGCCCCACTCCGGCCAGCCACAATAACGCACTGGTCGACTGGTCACATTTACAGAGCCGGGGCATTCCACGATAAAACGACCCAAAACCAATATAAAAATAACAACCTACATCTCAGAGTTTGATGGATGAAACTGTGTCTACGGAGCTCTCCTGGGTGCTGATTCATGGTGTGACATTTTTAGTTTCAGCGCCTTCCAGCGGTTCCTGAGTTATTGCCTCCGGAAATTTTTTAGATATAGTGCAAAATCTCCATTTTCAAGAGCTATATCTCCAACACTAATCATAATATTTAGAAAGAAACAAACGTCTCGGAACTTTCAACACCGAAATAATGACGTGATGAAGTCAAAATAAAAAATTTACGAGTAAAGACATAAGTTTACCAGAGATCTAGGGTAAAGCCCAGTGATTTCATAGTGATGGCACACAAAGTTTACAGTTTCTTCGGCAAAGTTGAGTTTGGGGTATTCGATTTCTATTCCCAAAACATTGAAGGCAGGTTTTTTCTTGAATTAGTTGAATTTAATTTTGAAATTACTATTGCAAGTGTTAACATACACAAGCATTGCGTACTTTCAAACATCGTGTGACGTGTGACGATTCAGCTGTATAATCAACGTCCTGGGTAATTTGGAGATCTGGGTGGTGACATGAACTCGAGTGCTGGCACTTTCGCAATGCAGCTCGCGCCGGTCGGGTCGCATGGAGAGGCGCAGTGCGTCCTGCAAGGTGGATACCGTGCCCCTGCCCTGGCGCCGGAATGTTGTCCTGCCGCTTCAGCACATACTCCTGGCACTTTGTGCACATGTAGCACTCGACGGTCTGGAACTGAAACTTATCTCTCACTGGATTGGCGGCAGTGCCGGGCTGGTCAGCCGGCTGCTTGGGGAGGCCGGTTGGCTGCCGTCCACCTCCTCCTTGATGGTGTCCAGTAGCCTGAGCAGGAACTCATTGGCATCCTGCATCTCAGTGCTGTGGAACGCCGAGTCTCTCCGAGCAAACACGCACCGCAGGTGGCTGAGGTGGTTGGAGACGGAGGTGGTGCACTTGCTCCGGCGCAGCTCCATAATGTGGGCGACGGCACGCAGGGCGCGGCATCGTTCGGCGTCCAGAGCCGGCCCCAGGACCACCATCTTTTTAGATCCATACGTATATTATCACATCAAACACGATGGGTAAACAAAAGTACAGGGATTAAAAAGAGCACAAAACGTCATAAAGAGGCCAAAAGAGCACGATGACAAAAAATAGCCACAAAGATGACGCTGCACGGAACAGCAAGGCCAGGTGAAACGGGCCGGAGAAACGTGCCCCGAGTACAGATAGGCCGAGGCGCGCGAGTTGCCATTAATTTCGGGTTCGACCCAGCAGCGGCGACATAGCTGAAGTGGCGGGACAGTATATGGTGCAATGAACATGATAAGAAAAAATGAAAAGAAAAGAGTAATGGGGAAATAAAAAATTAAATAACGTAAAATAAACACGGGCATAGGATGGTATACAAGAGATTGGCTGAGAAACGGCCGCAGTCCCAGCAGCCACTGCAGCGTGGCGTTCTGGTAGCACTTGAGTTGTCTAAGCTGGGCAGACCGATAAAGAGCGGAGCCGGGCTGTGCTTGTGCTGGTCGCGATTGCTTGCAGGCACCAGCTCCGGGATCGGTGCCTGCGCTTGAACGCCGTTCAGCAGCAGGGCATTCTCCGCCTCGCCTGTCTTCTGCGTCGATGCCGAGGGTCGGGCCAACGGCGTCTGGCGATGTTCCTGTGTACAACGGGGGCTGGCCGTAGCAAGCAGTGCCGCGGAGTTGCCTCGAACAACAGCGATGGAAACTCGTTGTCGCAGTCTCTCGGCGATCGCCGCTGACAGCCGTGATGAGCCGGCCCAGCTCTCTCAACAGGGCTGAAGTGGCAATTTTTTTCACCATATATTTATAATGGGCTAATTAAAAAATTAACCCCATATCAGGTCAACAACTTAAAAATTCCACGACAACACATTTCTCGACCCCAATGACCTCATCATATTAGATAGTTTGGTACTGATCGGTTGCCACATGTTCCTTTGACACCGCTTCAAACTCGTGATTTCGGGTTTTGCGGTTGGGGCGCTTGACCTTGAATAACTCCCTGATATGACCTGATTTAAGAAATTAGGCCAGATGCACGGAAGCATTCGGCAACTAGCTACTGTAAGCTGCGTTGTTCTGCGTTTCTTTTTTGCCGTATTTGAGGAAAACCAGGAGGGAGAAATTTTCCCCCAGCGGGGCGCATGTTGCAATGCAAGCATGCAACATACAGAAGTTGAAAAATAGAGCTAAATTACGAGTTAGGTATCCTTTGAAGGTCATCTATGAAAACTACAATCCCATAACAGGCCTATCGAGGGCTGTCAGGACGGATACGATACAATGCTGGGGCACATTGTGTTTGCATCACATATTTAACACGCGCATTGACGGGGGGCGGGTACCCGCGCCCCCCCACCCTCGGATTTTTCGGAGATAGCAGAAAAACGGCGGCGCGTAGCGCCGCCGTACTTGGCATACCTATTCCCTCATCATTTTTACAACTTCTGTGAAAATTTTAAGGTTAGGTCATCTCAGGTCAAGTCACCAGTACAGGTCAAGTGACCCGACCTAAAAAAAGTTTAAGATAACATAAGTCGGAGCAGGGTGAACTTATCCGATTGAAACTCATATCACATAATGGCCCCACCGAGTTCTCTAAAATATGTTCCGGTATTTTTGATATCGATGACCTAAGGTCAGGTACGAGGCATGACCTCTCCGTTGGAAATACATGGGAAAAATGTTTTTTTTACGGAATAACTCAGTAACGGATGGCGATAGAGCATTTATTTTAGCTGCATTAGACTCGCCTGGGCTTTGCAGTTCTAATGATATGCATTTTATACAATTTGACCCTGACCTGACCTCAGGTCAGGTCAAATCCTTGATTTGACCTAGCAAGGTCAAATTATATATCATTCGATTCGGCTTGCTAAGAGGATTCATATAGTTCAAGTCAAGTTTTGCTCTATCTTTACTTGTTCAGATGTAATGACCGAAAAACTGAATTTACATGTTATCCCTATGGCGGCATGTTTTGACCTCTCGTGACCTTAAATGTGACCTGACAAAAAATGGTTCAAATGTTTTCGATGGAGAAGTGGATGAGCAGCTCAACACCGTTTACCGTTTTTCGCTACCTACCGTGGTTCTCGAGATCTTAGGGGGGGGCGGGTACCCACCCCCGTCAATGCGAAGGTGGCTCATACCCCCGTCAATGCGCGTGTTAAAGATGAAATAAGATAATTTAAAAAAGGATACCGATTTTAATTAACGTTATCTTAACACCCCAAATTGTATTTTCCCAGAAAAATTAACGACTTTTTATGCCATCATTATCAAATCAAGTGACCTAACCCTAGGTCACCGGCAAAATGATATTATTTGTGACAATTTTAGACACCACCAAATCATTATTTTGGTCTTAACGATTCGGGGGATCTATACTTTTATATAATTATCATGGTTTATCTCGAAGATATAGATGTTTGAAAAGCCAGGTTTCTCATCCTGTCCAAAAACTACACGAGGCCATAACTTAAAACACTGAACAGACGAAGCTAAAAACATAGCAGCGTAAATCCGCGCCCTGGACAGTCGCTGAGACAAGTTTCCAACCAGACCTGAGATGTAGGGTGCGATCCCGGCTGAGTCAGCAGAGCACAGTGCCAGGGCGGGCGCGCTGAGGACCAGAGCTGGGCCGCTGACTGTGGCACTCACCGCATCAGGTGCGGCGGCGTGCCGTGCTGGAACAGAGCGTACAGGCTGTGCTCCCTGCAGCGCATCGCGTAGCAGTGGTGCTGGTCTGTGGTGATGTACACCTCGGCAGGCCCGCCGCCGCCTGGTGGACACGCACCTCGTCAGCACAAAGCTCGGCCCCCGTCCACCGGCAGCGGGCCAACTGCCACGTTCCAAACGGCCCGCTTCGGGTGGTCTCAGTTTTACTTGGGGTTAAAACAGGAAAATCCCTCATTAGCATTCAAAATGCCACCCGGAAACAGCGGCGCTTAAATTATGATTATTTGTCTAGAGGGCGGAGTCAGTTTCGTTTGGTTCACAAAAACCAATTAAGAACAACAAAATGGAATCTTCAGAGAAAGCTTGGCTAGCGTTTCTGGTCTACGTCCACTCCCGACGAGAGCGGCCAGTTCCATCGACCTAACGTCTAACTCTGACGTTCTACGCCAGGACAGGCCCGTCGGGTGGTCTTTCCCAGTCAACGTAAACACAAGCGAAGCCTTGGAGTTCCCAGTGTGCGCTGCAAATGGTTCCCCGCACTGGTATTTAAGACTGGCCGTGGACTGGGTGGGGTGACGTGAACCGAGTCACACCCTAGCAGATGTATGCAGCACAGCTGCACTGAGAGAAGGATTCCCACCCAGTGCCAGCACAGCCGCCCACTATCTCGCTCTGATGTCAACATTACTTAACGTTTGCCATTATCGTTTATGTGGGCTAGAGGTATACAAAGTTTCGCCCCTGATTTGTGGTTCAGTTCTACAGCCATGAGCTTTCAACGTCAGACTGAAAATTGTCAGCGTAATGATGTCATAAGGTAATTGATTTTACAGGAAAAATAGGATCCATTTCGACGTTGCACTCTACATATTCGTGCCAAATATTAGTAGACTAATTTATCACGATGGCGTTTTCATTTTGTTTTGAGCTCAAGATTTATGACTTGTACGCCAATTTGTTATCCATTACCTTAAGTTAAAAATTTCGCCTTGGCCTTTGTATTGGAATATGTAGCTGGTTGAGCGACGCTGCGCACAGGGAACGTCCGAAAAGTCGAATCCGACATGGGAACCAGGATCCCTGTTTACTTTTTTGGCGAGGCACATATGTTTTCTGCAGTTCTGTGCGTGAACAGGGTATTGCTTACTTTGAGTATCGGTTGCCTCGGTATTTGGACGCAGAAACATATTTACAATCTCACGTTATTACTAACAATAACACCCAACACACAAAAAGCACCAAAAGCTTCTAACGCCAAATGTCAAAAGCTTTCGTGTCAGTAAAACTATTATTCGGACCCCATTTCGAAGTCATGGTCAGCGCAGTGGCGGCGGCTGACCTGCTGGGTTGCACATCAGCTCCCCGGTGGCCAGTCGGTAGAATGCCCTGAGGCGGCGCAGCGTGGTCTCCGTATCCGCAGGGGCAGAGGTCAGCCGCCCCGGGCAGGGCGAGCACACGCAACGGCCAGACGCCGAGCTCTCCAGCACAAAACTACCGCCCGGGGGAAGAAACACTGCAGTCAGAGCGGAGGACGCAGTCCGCTGGCTCCACACGGACAAGCAAGGTCCAACTGGGAGAACACTGCAGCGCACAACACACGAGATAAAACTAGTATATTGCATGCATCCGTGTGTTCCCACAGAACGCCAGTCACGTAGGTACCGGCAATCAACAAACCGCTAATATACATGGTTCGGCCTGGTTAAGGGTGGCACTCCGGCGGCGTTCCAGAACATTTCGACAACCTGGTTACACCCTCTTCTAGAATATACAAGCATTGTCTTCTGGGTTATTTGTCTTCCTGAACAAGCTTGTGACATTTCAGCTCTCTGTGTAAGCGGTTTGACCATTACATCCCTCGACGGATCAATTATAGCCTTATGAAATGACAGCTGAATTGTTTCAAGTCAAATCGCACACGAGATACTTTCACCCTGAGAAATTCTGTTAAAATTTGGCCGGCGAATGTACCCTTTAGAGTCAAACACGTTCCTAAGTTTTCAATCATGAATGACATTAGGTGCCAATTTCACAGTTCGTAAAAGATCAGCGAATTTTCTGAACGGAATATATTTCAAATGTTTCCAGCTATGCATAAGAACATCGAAGGGAGGCAAATTTACATTTAACGTAGATCATTGTTTGAGTTATCTAGGTCACGCTATTTCTTCTTGATGACCTTAATTTGAACTTTGACCCGGAGAGGTCAGTACAGAAAGTTCCGTTACATCAGAAGATAATTTTCTAGCTGAGGGCTATAGACAAGATCAGAAATCGCCGCAGGTTTACGAAGGGGGACATCTTTGGGGGTCTGACATCATCGAAGGTTGCTTTTCGACGTGACCAGATGTTTTTCTAGCAGCTGTTGCTTACCAGCGCAGCAGCAGCGCCTTCTGTGCTCCGCCCCGGTAATTCTGATGTCACCGGATTCCAACTGCGCCAACCGTCCCGTAGAACATACGCAACAACCCCTGGTCTCATATTTCGCCTACTCAGAACTCACTTTTTACGGAGTGACCGTGCTTTACGAGCGCACTACTTTACGGCGCAAGGGGCTGGTAAGGAGCCGCGGCCCGCCCTAAACACACGGCATTTCATAGCAAACGGAGAGTTCTGTGGCATAGAGAAAATATCAAACATCCGCTTTTCGGCATGCTCTGTCACATGGCTAGCCCGGTTCAAACCCCACAGTAAAGGTTCCACATGCCCTTTAGGACGGGTGTGCACGTGCGCGCGTGCGGTATGGTATGAATACTGAAAGGCGCATTATCTTCACTGTGTTAGCTTCAGTGAATGCGCATCGCCAGACGTTTATAAGAGGTTCCGTCTCTCAAAAAGCGAAAACCTAAGACTCCAAACTATTTTTGGTCCTTTCCCGCAAAATCGGTCAAGAAATAAAGACAAAACTTGCAATCTATCGCACAAACTACCCCTCCAACTCAAGATGAGGCCAAGGCCATTTCGCAGTCGGAGATCTATGGCCTCGAAAAAGCTGTTTACTCTAAATAATAATTAATAGTTAATAATTAATAAATTAAATTAATTAATAAATTAATTAATTAAAATATTAAATAAATTAATAATTAATATTAATAGTAAATTAATAACAATGACGGATGTGGTGATTAAGACGCAGCAAAGCAAGAGCGCGTGGAGGGACTGTCAAAAACTACAAGCAAAGAACATATCAAAAGTCACAGGATTTTGCATGATAAACAATGAAAACGCTGCTCAAGATGTAGAGTCGCCAGTGGCTGAAGCTGCACACACTAAGCCCGGTTGGCTTTGTTGTGTGGCTACCGAAATGTTCTTCACTTAGGATTTAAAAGAGAGCTTGTGTGTTTTGCCTCAAGCTTTCCATTGCATACCCACCAATGCTAGACAGCCTGATATTTGAGACATTATTAGCAAAAAAAAACGTAGGTGTCAAGGGAGAGCCACAGAAAAAAGCTGTTTGCAATACTGTCACGAGAGCCATAGAGTTTTTACGAATAAAGTTCGGAATATGAAGTTCGCAACCAGTTTTGGACCAGGAATATAAAACTGAGGGCAAACACACGCACGTTACACTTCTAGCCATGACCGAGAGCATTAATTCGCCAGAACTTAGCTCCAACTGCCAAGAAGAGTGTGTATAAATTCAATTTCAGGGCACTGTACTTATTAACCCGTGCCTCGTGGGCCTCCGAGCCACCTTCGCCCTGGTGGGGGGAGGGGGCATCGTAACACCCCCTCGAACTCGGCCCCTATGCGGGATAGCGAAAAAACGCGAAGCTGGTGGATAGCTCATACAAGTTCACGAAGAAACTATCTCAACCAATTTTTGGCTCAGGTCAATATTGAGGTCATGACAGGTCAAAGGTGGCATTTTGAGCAGAGTTTTTGGGCCCTAGCGTCTGACAGAGTTGAGTTAGACTCATTTTTTTAGGCACCATTCATCCCCTCTCGTCACGGCGAATCGAATTGAATGATGTATAATACGACCATACTAGGTCAAAACACAAAAAATTGCCTGACCTCAGGTCAGTCAAGACCACTTTTTAACCTAGCATAGTCGATATGCATATTAATTGACTCGCAATATCAATCTGAACGCAATTGTACCAAAATAAAAGCTGTGTCATCATTTCATGCAAAGTTATTGACATAAGTCTGAAAACTGCTTAAATAGCCCCAGATGACCTCTCAGGGGTCACAGGTCAAAAATTGCAACATGAACCTGGAAAGGGGCCAGGATACTACGATTTGAAGAATATGAAGGTATTCTCAGCTGTACCTACACAAATACAGCCCAATTTCTGTTTTTCCCATGTATTTCCCATGGAGAGGTCATGGCCCGTACTGACCTTAGGTCACCGATATCAAAAATCCCGAAATATATGTTGTAGCACTCTGTGGGCACATTATGTGGTATAAGTTTCAATGTGATAGTTTCACCCATTTCTTACTTATGCCATCTCAAGCATTTTTTGAGGTGAGGTCACTTGACCTGCACTGGTGACCTGACCTAACACGGTTAACCTTAAAATTTTGGGGTAAGTTGCGGAATTGATCAAGGATAAGGTGTGCCAAGTACGGCGTCGATTGGCGCCGCCGTTTTTCCGTGCCGCCGGAAAAAGCCCGAGGGGGTGTTCAAACACCCCTCACCGGAGCAAGGGTTAAGAAACCAGCAGCGTATATCTATTTCTCTCAACAATGAGACGGAATCCGGGAACCATCTCGGCAAACGAGGGCCATGAAACGCCCCATGCAAAATGGTCCGGGAACTGCCCTACGGCACCTGGACCAAAACGAAAGTGAGATCTCTATTGAAGAAAATAATTAGGATTCTTGAAAATGAGAAATACATAAAATTTAATATATTTTCATTTTATTTAATAAATACACTTTTATACGATGGTAAATACTTAAAAAACGCCATTGCAAACTAGATTCGTACTAAAATATAACTGCCGGGACAAAGCCCTTCTTAAAGTTACATCCCAACGCGGAGGATAAATCTGTAGAGGGCGCAAAAGCAGGTATTTCTCGAGACACATTTATTGAATTATTACAGGTTCATAACAAAAGTCAAGCTAACATCGTTAGGTACCACAAATATCACAGCTCGGCTCACTTGACCTGGGAAAAAAGCGCAACAAAAACATTTCGCACTTGTATCAAGGCGATGGGTGTGTTTAGTCAGCAATTCTAATCCGGCTCACTTCCGGCTCATTTAACCTCTTTCTAATGCCCCTCTCCAGATCGGGCAGGAAGAAGCGGATGATTACGGCGCTGTTCTTTGTCAACAGTCGCTGTACGAAAATGCCCAGTCCCGGAAGGTCCTTGACCTCCACGTTTAGATCACCAATGTCCAAGTCCGGCTCCACGTCATTTGAACACGATGAAGAGCTCGGTGCCGTCCTCGCTGGGCTCAATACTCCAGTTGGCCGACAGGTGAACCTTCACACGCTCCAAGTTGATGGTCACCTCCGGGTCGGCCTTCACAAACAGATACTTGAGCGACATATCCCCCGACACGGTGAGCCTCGGCAAGCTAAACTCGATGGCCAACTTGTCGACCGTGATGGTGACGTTGTCTACCTGAATCTCCTGGATCCCGTACAGCTTCAAGTTGGCGACGCCCACCTGGAACTCTTTGTCCTTCTTAGGCTCGATATCGTCCAGTGTCAGCGGCTCCAGCACGACCACATCGTCTCCGATCTCGATTCCAGTTGTGAAGTTCTGGCGTTGAGAGTCGATAACGCCGGACAGCAGCTGGGCCAGACACGGCCCAATGTCGCCCTCCTCACTCTCAGCCTCACAGGCGGCGAACACGAAGCCCAGGGGGATGCCACCGGGCACGTCCAGCACCGGCACCCGCCGACGCACCCGCGGCCCGGCCAGAGCCGCAGCCACGCAGCAGATGGTCAGCAGCGCTGAGGAGAAGGCTGACATCCTGGCAGTAGAGGAGGACGGCTGCAGACTAGCCGACTGTGGCACTGTCTGACGGCCAGCCGCGCCGGCCGCCTGTTATATTCACGCTGGGTAGACGGGCGGGAATCCCTCACTGCGTCACTCGTCACGTCACAAAGCACAGCACTGCCGGTGCCGGTGCCGGTCCTGCGCGACGCGGCCGACGGCCACCGGCTCCGGCGCTGCTGTTTGCAGGGGTGTGGAATTGTGACAAGTTTATGTTTAGGGGCGCTCTTCTTCCGAACGAACCGTGACAATTGTGTTGTACGGGGAGAGGGGGGGGTCGGTGGTTAAAGAGAGCTATGAAACTAGAAATGCGTGTGGGGAGCCACTGGTATAAGGCTGCTGAGGGCGGGTCTCGCCTTTAGTGAGACCCGTACTAGTGAATCACACTTGGATGCGGTCTCAAAGTTTAGGGGTGCCGTTCTGACTAACGAGTGCTCGCACACCCCCGAAAGTACATAATTCTACACACCTGCAGCCACCGTCTGAGGCTGACCTTTCCATATCTTCAACGTTTAACCTGGGCGGACCATGTTGTGTCCCCCCCATCCATTGACACAATGGACTAAATTTCTGCACGTGCCAAAACTTTCTAAGGAGAGTGTCCCACTTTAATAATGGATTTTGAACTGAAGCAGCAGTTTTGTACAGCGTGTCGAGAAATCACTCATGGAATATTTCATTTCACCCAAAGCTCTCTGTATCTAATTTCCACACAGTTTAATTTTCTAAATAAAGGGCGCTTTGACCTTATCTTAAGCAATGAAGAAATTCAGTTCCATTTGGCAACGCATGTCACGTGATAAATGCTAAAAAATGGAATGGAATCACATTTCCTAGTGACGTTTTAAAAGACCAAGTCGTAGATTTTGGCCTCAGATCTACCCCAATCATCTTGAGCCACTCAACGGGCTGTCAGAGCCGCATGACGAAATCCATGGAGCGAAGCGGATTGAGATTTCTCAAGAGGCTTTATTCTGGCCGCTTGGCGGTTCTGACAGTTGATGCCAGGGCTCTGCAGTTGTGTAGGATGATAGCCCTTTTACGCTAGACGCCCAAACTAAGGCCCCCGAATCCAAATTCAAAATAGTTTTAGAAATTTTGGAACAAACGTTTCCAATTATGCATTTTTCTCATTTTTTTCTTAAGCCACGAACTTGAAATTTTCCTCCTTTTGAATAAGCAACAGGGGCCACCTAAGAAAAAAATCGAACTGGTCCGACAATATTTATTGCGCCAAAACGCGGCATTTCTGATACAAGCAAAAAAGCTATTGAAATTTGATGGCCGACTTATAAGCTCCAAATGTCAGAAGGCACGCTTCAGTTAGCTTAAAGACAGCCACCTGGAAGTAGCTAGGTCAATTTGATTGTGCTTAGGCATAGTTTCCAGTGGAAAACGTAAAATTCTGACCTAGTTTTTGCCATTCTGCCGTAGGACTGCAGTTTTGCACATTTCATCTAAATCTTAATATCTCGCGATCCAATGCACCGTTTGACTTTTCATTTCAGGTAATGAAACAACATTGCTTACGCCTGATAATATTTGGAGATTGATATCGTGGTATTGAAATTCATTGTTTTATATGTATAAATATAATTTTAGTAGAAAACCTTTTATTTGTAGCTTCTCAGTTCCGAGCACAAGTCACTCACGAGCTCTGAATTGACATGGCTGAATAGGAAAATCGATTGCGGTCATTTCGTTCATTTACACCACCCACTTACCTCCAACGGCTTTCGAGTAATTCATCCGAAAGGGTATTTCAAGGTGCTAAATTTCTCGGAACATGTTTGCTTCTCACCATGGTTTCAAGTCCTTAAAATGAATGGAAGTGAATGAAATTTGGCATGAAGCTAGCTTGGGGTCTTGGGGCGCCGATACAAGTGATTATAGGCCAATATAAAGTTCGATTCGTCTTCTAGAAACAACTTTGTCATTCCTTTTCTGTACGAACACGGCACCCGGCGCCACGATCACGGCATCGTTTTAGTTGAGTGATACCGGTCAGTGACCTCCTAAAGGGTCACAGGTGTAGGGCTGGTGGGAGTCGGTTCAGTGTGGCGCAGTGGTCTGGTGGTTAGAGGCCTTGACTCGTGATCAGGGGTGCCCGGTTCGCATCCGGGATTGACTGCGAGGTATTTACTAGTTATTTTAAAGAAAAGAATGATAACACTGACCTGCACGCTTATGAAGAGGTACACTGAGAACGAAATATAGTTTGCTTTCAGCACATTGTCATGCGGCTCTCCTGCGCCGGTGGGGCGTTAGCCCAGGTCGCATACCGGGGTTTTCTTTTGCCAACACTTTCCCACGGAATCGGGATAAAGCTTCATTTTGAAGCCATTTTATTCGTCTGGTCACAGAAAACCAACGATATGAGTTGTGATCTTGACCTAGCTTGAGGTGAGGTCATTTTTACCATTTGACCTGGCATGTTCATCAGGGACGTAGCCAAGATTTCGCTCAGGGGAGGGCGGCGCCAAAAGGGGCCACTGCCATTACGCCAAAATGGCCCTAAAGAATATCGAACAAAAAAACGTAGGTGCAGTTTTTGCGTAAACTAATCTAGATAAAGCCGCTTTAAACCAGAACAGCCCCAGGTTACCCAAACTACGCTGCCGTCGAGCTCACGCTTCATGAGACTAGCACTGTTGTTATGAGGACCGTCCCCTCTGTTGACGAGTCGACGAGAATACGGTGGTTCAACGACGAGAATACGGAGAATACGGTGGAAGGTGGTTTCCCGCCGTGGGGATTGACCCCACGTTAACCCGCCCTCCACTGGGGGTCCGCCACCGACTTCGCCCCACCAGGGCCATCGATGCCCCCCTCTAGCTCCGAAATTATGGGGGTTGGCGCAGATCTGCAAAAAACATCGGAAAACTCTTGTGAATTCAGCACGCTTTTACTCTACATATCTAAACCCTCAGGTCAACTGTTTGACCTCCAGAGGTCAAGTTCGGTCACGATGGGCTATTTCCACTAGAATATGCAATGCTTAAGAAACCTGGGCATAGGTCGCATGCCATTAAAGCTATTGAGGTCTCGTTGAATAGATTTTACATGAAAATGCCAGGGCTTTCTCCGCTATGTGGACCACAATGACCTCCTACCAGTGGTTTGACCTACGTGGATACCTCTTGACGTAACATGACTTGAGATCACGGAAGGTCACAAAGTGATCTTGCCATATATCAAATGAAAGCCTCTGACGAAACAAACACAATGACATTCAATTCAGCGCTCTAGCTTGGTTAGATCAAAAGTTATCATCAACGTACTGTTTTTGACCCCGGGTGACCTATGATGACCTCAGATAAGTTAAAGGATAACTTATTCCCCTGGAATCCGTGAAAGGGTGGCCAAGAGTGCGTTTGTGAGAAATTTGAGCATTTGCAATAATTGTTGTGACTTTTAGATCATAAGATTGATTTCCCCATGTTTTTTCTATGATAGAGGTAACCTCGTGAACTGACCTCAGGGCACCAAATCGAAAAATCCTGGATATAAACTTTGTGGACCCTGGAAGGGCCATAAAGTGTGGAAAGTTTCAAATGAATCAGCTTAGAAATGTAGCTATGGTAGAGCTCAAAATTTCACTCACAGTCCTATCCTGGAGGCATAATAAGCCCGGGCGCATTTATGAACCTTGGTGGGCGCATTTTAGATACCCTGTTCATAATTGCGCCCTTTGCAAGGTTTTTCAAAAACATAAAGCATTCAAATTTTCGTTCATCTTAATACGTTATGGCTGTGCAAAATAAAAGCAAATTAAACACAAAACATTTATCAGCCCAAAAGTAGCACCAAAGTCAACTGCACAATTTTTGGCAGACAATTTTCCTTAACCTTCGCCCGGGTGGGGGGGGGTGTTTTAGACCCCCCCTCGGGTTTTTCCAAAGTGACCAAAAAACGGCGGCGCGCAGCGCCGCCAAACTTGGTCTAGCTGTTCGTTCATTATTTTTACATCTTTCCTGAAATTTTTGGCTCAAGGTCATATCAGGTCAGGTCACCAGGCCAAGTGAAAAGACCTCACCTCAAAAAATACTTAGGACCGCATAACTAAAAGAAGGGTTAATCGATCAAATTGAAACTCATACCACATATTGGGCCCACCAGGAGCTACAACATTTGTTCCGGGATTTGTGATATTGGTGACCTAAGGTCATGTGCAGAGCATGACCTCCCCATTGTCAATACATGAGGAAAATCACGAAATGAGCTTTTCTCAGTAAGTATGGATGGAATCAACTTTAAACATCGGTTGCGACTTGTTCTTAGCCCATTTCTGAAGCTGATGCCAAAATTTTTTAATTGTGACCTTTAAAAACCTTAGCAAAGCATTTTTGGTGTTTTTCTCTATAAATTTTGAATAAACTAAGATAGAGCTTTTATTTCGTCACCAAAGTGTTTGTATAGTCACTGGAAGTCAAATGATATACATCATGACTATACCAGGTCCAGTTGGGTCAGACCGTTGACCTGGGTCAGGTCAAATTCTTAAATTTGACCTGGCATAGCAATATCATATATCATTCGATTCGTATTGACGAGAGGATTGCAATGGTGCATAAACTATGGCTGCATCTTGTTTGGTTTGGAAGCTATTAGCGAAAAAGTAAACGCCCTTATGCATGGGTGGCTATGGACATTCCCAAGGAGATGCCCAATATTCAGTGACCCGTAGCTCCTAGGCTTTGATCTGACACGAAAATGAATGCTACTGCAATGAAAGAGCATCTCAAGAGCTTTCGAATGGTGTTAGAAAAATGTTTCTAGCTATCATAGTTTCTGAGATATATGAGGTTTTCTTAGTACACCTCATATTAGCAATTTTGACCTATTTTGACCTCTGGTGACCTTGATATTGACCTGACAAGAAACATGACCGATGTATTTTCGATATCATTTTTGAAGAGCTTTCGATTGCCGATTTGCGCTTTTTCTAGCTTTCTTAGTTTTTGAGATCGTGAGGGTTTTTTTTTAGCCCCCCACTAGGGCGAAGGTGGCTCGTACCCGCCACCGGGGCAAGGGTTAAGGGGGCGCATAATGACCATCTTCCCCTACCTACGTTTGCAAAATCATTGTTCATAGGCATGCGTTGATCATATAAATGCATGCCCCTGCAACAAATTCTTTGAAGTCTTTTGATTCTTTTACAGATCAACGTAAAATACGCCGCTCGCCGTTTAGATCAAGGATGCTGTTTAATGGGTGAAGGGGGTTGACTTCGATTTGTACTAGATTGCTGCAAAATTGCGCCCAAACTTGGTATGTTCCAGCCTGTCCTCCCGAAACTCGGTAGGTTATTCTAGAACTTAGAAGGAAAGTCTGGTGACGTCAGAATTAGAGAATTAGATTTAGTAGGGAACTTAGTTGTACTCGTATTTAAGTACCCTGGTACATACAGCTTAGAGGACTTGCAATGGGCCTTCCTTGGGCTAGGTAGCACCTGTGCGTGTGCGCGTGTATATGTATATATATATATATATATATATATATATATATATATATATATATATATATATATATATATATAAAAAAAAAATATATATATATATATATATATATATATATATATATATATATATATATATATATATATATATATATATATATATATATATATATATATTAATTTTCGAATATTTCGGAAGGAGTCGTTCTTTAACCCTTGCCCCGGTGGCGGGTACGAGCCACCTTCGCCCTGGTGGGGGCTAAAAAAGACCCCCACGATCTCAAAAACTAAGAGAGCTAGAAAAAAGCACAAAACGGCAATCGAAAGCTCTTCAAAAATGATATCGAAAATACTTAGGTCATTTTTCTTGTCAGGTCAATATCAAGGTCACCAGAGGTCAAAATAGGTCAAAATCGCTAATATGAGGTGTACTAAGAAAACATCATATATCACAGAAACTATGATAGCTATAAACATTTTTCTAACACCATTCGAAAGCTCTTGAGATGCTCTTTCATTGCAGTGACATTCATTTTCGTGTCAGATCAAAGCCTAGGGACCTACAGGTCACTGAATATTGGGCATCTCCTTGGGAATGTCCATAGCCACCCATGCATAAGGGCGTTTACTTTTTCGCTAATAGCTTCCAAACCAAACAAGATGCAGCCATAGTTTATGCACCATTGCAATCCTCTCGTCAATACGAATCGAATGATATATGATATTAGCTATGCCAGGTCAAATTTAAGAATTTGACCTGACTCAGGTCAACGGTCTGACCCAACTTGACCTGGTATAGTCATGATGTATATCATTTGACTTGCAGTGACTATACAAACACTTTGGTGACAAAATAAAAGTTCTATCTTAGTTTATTTAAACTTTATAGAGTAAAACACCAAAAAAATGTTTTTTTACCTAAGGTGACCTTTTAAAGGTCAAAAGTCAAAATTTTTGGCATGAACTTCAGAAATTGACTAAGAACAGGTCGCAACCGATGTTTGAAGTTGATTCCATCCATATTTACTGAGAAAAGCTCATTTCGTGATTTTCCCCATGTATTTACAATGGGGAGGTCATGCTCTGCACATGACCTTAGGTCACCAATATCAAAAATCCCGGAACATATGTTGTAGCTCCTGGTGAGCCCAATATGTGGTATGAGTTTGAACTTGATCGATTAACCCTTCTTTTAGTTATGCGATCCGAAGAATTTTTGAGGTGAGGTTACTTCACCTGGCCTGGTGACCTGACCTGATATGACCTTGAGCCAAAAATTTTCAGGAAAGATGTAAAAATGATGAAGGAACAGCTATATCAAGTTTGGCGGCGCTGCGTGCCGCCGTTTTTTTCGCTTCCGAAAAACCCGAGGGGGTCTAAAAAGACCCCCCACCCGGGCGAAGGTTAACGGACAAGTAAGAAAACAGGCGAGCACCCGGAGGGCACCCAACATCCCACATCCAAATTTTCCCGGTCACCAAGTCAGGCACAGACAGGCAACCAAGTCACCCACTCACCTAGACCGTAAAGCACATTCAAAGTCGATCAATTGAAACCAGACTCAAACCCCCCAGGGAAAGGTGTAACGGATTTTGATTGTGCCCAGGTCAGGCACGGCACCCCATGAAAACACGAGTTCAATAAAAGCCACAAAAATATCAAAACAACCCAGACAACGTTTACACCCACGGATCCCAGGGCAATCCGACTCAAGATCCAACACAAGGCAAAACAGTATTTACAAAACTACCTAATACAACGAAACAAACACCACGTTCGTCACCCATTAAACGGCAAGACTACCTCGTGACCAGGTCATATAGGTCACGAGGACCCGGAGCAAACCACGGCGGAGGTCTACGCCACATAACGGAAAAGTACTGGCAATTTCTATCAAATGTACTTACCAGGCTTCAATAGCTCTAATACATAAGAGTTATGCCCAGTTTGCTTAACATTCATATTTGAAAATAGCCGAGCTACCTAATTGACCCGAGGTCAAACCATTGACCGAGCACAAAACATCAAGTAATTCTACAATTCACGCGAGCTTTCATTGCACTTGCAGATTGCCAACGTCATATTTTCGGAGTTAGAGGGGCCATCCATGCCCCGTGGCGAAGGTGGCACGGACCCCCGGTGGGGCGCGGGTTAATACAAGCTTCGTTGAATATTACAGCTTCTTTGGCGTTGATAAGTTTCTTCGCGGTCAACTCGAGTTTTCGTATTAGGCTTCGGTCATTCTCGTCATATTGGTTTAAAAGTTAGAAAAATACATAATTCGACGTTTCGTCTTACGTAAGACATATTCATGATATTTTGACACTACAAGTTTCAAGTTACATAGTAATAAACACACAAGTAATATAACACTGGATAAAGTATCTCACGATGGATCGCATTTCTTTGTTTTTATTCAAATGAGTGGAACGTTGCAGTCTGTTTTGTGAACCCTCTGTTTAGTGAAAGCAAAAAAATATCTAAATAAATATGCCCGCTGGAGTGTGAACTAAATTTTCCTACCGTAAAGTGGTAGTGTAGTGAGCTGTTTAGTCTGAATGTTTATGACCGGCGAATTGTTGCGAATGATGATGGTTTCAAGTGTTGTTAGTCGTCGCTGGTCATTGCAGTGTGCTATGATCTTAGTGATTGCTGTGAGCATGTTGCGGGTGAGGGTGATGTTGTGCTGGTCAAGGGTGTTTCTTAGGAGCACCGTCTTGGAGGTGCATTGTCAGTCTGCGGCTGAGTGCAGTGGTTTTGTGACCAACATAGTATACCTCGCGGGTTGCACAGTCCCCGGCAGTACATTTGTATTTAACTTAAACTTAAAAAGAAGCCTGAAAAAGTCCCTCGTTAGTTGGAAAAATCGTAATTAGCTTAATTTCGTCTTCACCGGGCCTCTCTTGCAGCGATGCTGCATTTGATAGAAGAGGCTGAGTCACCCCCCCAAAAAAACACAATTTTTCTTTTTAAAGCACACCGGAAAACTGTACAATTGTTTGATATCACCGTTTTATCACTGATTTAAAGAATGGATACAAACCAAGGAGAAACTTGATTCTATCAAATTCTATGAAACGCTGCTTCTGAGGAACCATAAAGCGACGATGGTGACCATGGGCCCGATCCCGATAGTCCGTTAAAAGATAACTGGAGAATGGGTTGACTTGTTTTCGATCTCCGGCCGTGTCCCCCAGCGCTGACGCGTGCCCTCCTTGCCGCCGTCATTTTACGCTAATTCGTATACCTTCGGTACCGAAACACGTCTAATATCTATGAAAATTGGTGCACTTGCACCTGGTAAGACACGATCAGTGGGAGAACCTTAGGCATGCCCATGCTGTAAGCCGCGTGTGCAGAGAATCTAAAATGTTTGAGGAATTTCTGTCTTACGAGTGGATCATCAGCTTTTCTATATAATTCATCAGTTTCATTAATTTTTCGTCATTCTCGAACTGGTTAAATTGATTACCAGACTCGTGTCCACACCTGCGAGACCAGTGTCACTCTAGAGGTACTAAAATAAAAAGGCTAGCTTAATTTTGGACCACCCATTATTCACCAAAGCAAAACTTCTGCCCGAAGTCTTTTTCTGTGGACATGAGGATTAACAAAATTCTAGCCGTACGCACGAAAATGCTAGACCACATATTTTGCCCCGTGCAGATTAATCAAACGAAAGAAGCCAAAAAGTTAGAAATATGAATTCTGCTCAACACCTTTTGTTAAGCATTACCTGTCAATAACAATCAGCGAGTGATCATTTATCTCTGGATGGTAACTGTGTATCCAATTTTTCAAAGTCGAAGTAAGTGATTTTAGGAAAATTTTCAGCCTCCGACCGCATAATAAAACAGTGATGATTTCAGTGAAATTTACCGTTAAATGATCCACGGAGAACATTTCCCACTGATGAATGAGATGGACCCCATTAGAGGTGCCATCCCCTAGACGAAAACATCGCACTGCCACTGATTGATAGGAGAAGGCGGTGACCAATACCGTGGAATGTTCGGATAGAATAGATCAAATAAATAACGCCTATTGGCAGAGTATACTATGCCAAATCATAAACACATTTGCCAAAGGAAGAAAGTAAATGTCCTTTCTTGCTATAAAAAACATGTTTTAGCCGTAGTGTTTTTCCCCTTTAGCTCCCAGTAAAACAATTAAAGAATCCACTGGTCATCCAGGAACGGCTCAGTCCGGCAAAACCCTTTATCCTTCTACTGTATTTCACCGACACCGCACAGCTGGAGTTCGGTCTGGAAAAATGTTCTTTTCTTTTTAATTTTTCGAACTTGTCACCATTAACCAGCTTCAAAACTAAGCACATATCTGCGCGACAGCTCACATTACCAGCCCGCTGGAACCCCGCGCGTATTGCCTGTTCTGACTCCACAGCCCGACGGCCCAGCGCAGTGGCCGCCGGACTCCCCAGACTACCCCCCCCCCCACCTAGCTGCTCCAGTCACGTGACCACAGACCGTCCAAATTCCCCGCCCGGCCAGCCGCAGCCGGGGAGACCAGGTGAAACCCGCTCCACTGCCGCTCTCTTCCAGCCGGGTAGCTATCGGCCGCCGACTCAGACTCACCCGGTCAAAAACGTCGACCGACCCAAGGCCCTAGAATCCCGACCCCAGCAGCAGATCCTCCACTCCCGCACCGAATCACGCGCCAACCCGCTCACAAACATGCATGCATTGCCTGCATAACGTGCCCCTTTCATCGCCTTTGCTCAGCCTTTACAAGAGTTGAGCCCTGAAAAAAACTTGGTGGTACTGAACATGAAGATCCAGGACGGGATTATTTTCGAGGTCTGCCACAGGCCTAATGCATCACGGTTGCATCACGGGGTTTAGGCTCGGTTGGAAATTCCAGCCTGCAGGGGGCGGGGAATCCCAGGAACGCAGGCGACACGTAACGCGCCAGCACCGCTGACCGCCAATGCCGCTAAGGCTGTTGGCACGGTGCTGGGAACCTGCTACCTGCACCGAACCTGCTACCTGCACCATCAAAAGCTGGCAGACACACAAAACGAGACATTACAGAATGGCAAGAAGTGGCCACAATTATTGACGCGCATGCGCAGTAGAGTTTATGGTAGCAGCAGATATTTTGGTAACCATCGGACCGATTTTCCTGAAATTTTGTAAGTAAGCGAACTGCACCGCTTGTAAGCCATAATTGATGCCATATCAGAGATGCACTGCACTGGGCATGCGCAGTATCAATTCTAAAAATAATAATTAAAAATAAAAACATAACAAATGGATAGATATATAGACCGCGAACGACGGGGCGAAACAAGGTGCATCCACAAGACCATCCCTCAAAAATAAGCCTCAAAGGTAAGGATATTTTAGATAAAGACATAAACAGAACGAAAACCAGCATGCGTAAATCAATTATGATAGTTTTTCACATTTGGTAACTACAAATGTTACTGCGCATGCGCACTATAGCTTGTGGTAACGGAGGCTATCTCGGGAGCCAATTGACCGATTTGGCTGAGATTTTGCAAATAAAAGTAAGATACCATCTGCAAATCCCACTTGCTGTCATTATAACGTTGCCCTGTCCTGTGCATGCGCAGTAGGAATTCTAACAATAGATAATCTATGGAAGGATATTCTTGATCAGGAGATGAAAACCGGAAAAACTAACACGCTTAAGTCAATTATGATGTAATCTTCGCTTTCATTCACCACAAACATCACCACGCATGCGCACTGGAAATAACGATATCCGGGGCTATTTCGGGAACAAATAGGCTGAATTCGCTGAAAATATGCAGGTATGAGTGAAATGTAGTCCGTAAAGCACATAATGCTTAATAAAATATTTCCATTGTTCTGCGCATGCGCAGCCTTTACCTAACAAAAATCAGCTTCATACGTGTGCATATTTTGGCGATGACGTGAACAGAGGACAAACGTGGTGCAGAGTGCAGCGACATGCAAAGTTTGCAAAACATGGGGTTCGATACGGGAGTGAATGGAGTCATTATGAGAACACAAGACTTGTGATCCCGACATTGCTATGGTGTAACTAAAATGCTGCTGAAAAATTGCCTGTAATCGAACTGTCTAGCTAACGAACATTGTTATCGGCTTCTCCTGCGCCGGAGCGGCACCTGCCGAGGCCGCAGTCCGAGGTCTGTTGTAGTCCATTCTGAGGGCTGGTATCAGATATTTGAAAGTTGTATGGATAGAAGGCACTGCATAATGAATAAGCGCCACGGTTGTAAACTTCTGAAATTTCCCAAATCTTGCACAAAAATTTGGATTATGTATTTTTCAACTTTTATTTTTCTATTTTTTGGTAATTTATCTAGAGCTTTGAAACTTGCCCCTTTTACATCAGGGCAATTTACAGTTCATCCAAAAATTTTGAATGAAAAATTATTAATCTTAGGTTTCTAAATAATATTTTTAAATTTGCACCCTTTTGGCCGAAAATTTCATAACCAAACCTATAGGCTCGAGATATCTGAAGCTACGGCACTTAATGTTCTAAATCGAGTATCTACACATAGCCCGGTTCGTGCAGTCCTGCATAGACACAGAAACAAAATAGAACTGGAATTTTAGGCGTTTTTTGGGCCAATTTCGTGAAGGTCTTTATTTCCAAAAGTATCATTCAAACACTTATATCTTTCGATTTAATCGATCAATTTGTTTTTTTATTTCAGGTAATGAAAGAGAATAGCCTGCGTCTCAAAATACTTAGAGGCCAAAATTGTCAGGTTGAGACTTTTTGTTTTATAGGTAAAAATATAATTGAGGTTTATAAACTTTTTTCTTAGCCGTCTGGCTCCCTGCACATGACAGCTACGACATTGAACCAAACGCGGCTGGATAGAGACCTCCTTAACGCCAGAAACACACACCAAATTTATTCAAAAGCGACTTACTGACAAAAAATAAAACAATGATCGAAAAGAAAAAAAGTGGTAAGTATTTAGTGTCCGGAGAGATAATAAATGGAGCCAGCCAACATGGCAGCCTGACAGAAAATCTGGGAGTAATGAGTAGACAAAATATTATTTAGAATCACGAGAACTTATCGTCTATATAACACTCTGTGCTACCATACTTCAATTACTGCGCAGTTGTATGGGAAGCAATTATCAAACGCATTTAGATAAGCTAATGAAACTTCAAAAAGGGCGTTCGAATAATTATGAAGAAACCTTTACCATCCAACAAATGGACTTTTGTTGAACTGAACTTGTTAAAACTCAATGATATTATTACTGAACAGAAAATTATAATTCTATCAAAATTTTTAAGTCAATCACTACCATTTGCCATCTCATCACTCTTTCAATATCATCGTCCTGCAAACACTCGCCTAGTACAACATTTTCATGTTCCTTTAGCAACAACGAACTACAGATCATTTTCAATATCATGTCCAGCTCCAACAGCGTGGAACCAGATAATATGTCCGATTTTCCAAATCTTGATGATGTCCATTGCAGAAATATACATAAAGAAAATTATCAAAAACATTTTAGGAATCAATATCGATCCCAGGAGGGAATCAATAGTAAATGGATTCAGTAAAAATCAGCTACAAGTACTTCTTTTTGTGATTCTTTTCATCTCGCTGCCTAGTTTTCCATAGCCATGACGACCAATTTTTTTCTTTATATGAGTTTCTATTTAACCCTGAAAAACTTAATCCACTAATACCAACTTAGAGTACCCAAGTTTCTCTCGAATGTTACTAGTTCCACTATTCCTTTCGGGAGAGACTGGGAAATACTCAGAAACAACTTTAGAATAAATGACGGGAGTGGGCGACCTTCAATCAAGATATTAACATACATGTCCCAAATTTACAACTGAAAATTGTAGTTTGGCGCATGGGTACGGAAGGGCACCCTGCCCACCTTTAAATGGGTAGGGTAATATTAAAAAAAATAAGAAGTAAATTCCCGTCTTTTCATTCGCTCATACCCCCCACTGGTTAGAGTCATTGGAGGGAAGTCAAATTTTGCATGGAGCTAGCTCAGAGACATATGCCAACATTCCACCTGGTAATATATCAATATAACACCAACTTACCTTTACTTACATGCCGTTTGTCCACGCATCGCTGTAGCACATAAACAGGCGTCACTCTCGCGTCCATGCCGCCGGAACTGCCGGCGATCGGAGCTCCTCGTCTGATATTCATATGGTCTGGTAAAAACGTACCCAGTACTACCCATAGTGCATCAAAAGTAATTAGAGTGTACCATAAAAGCTGGAGTTTACAATAAGAGTATCTCGTGTAAGAGTACGTCGTTTCGGTTTTTGGACCTGGGGTGGATCCAGGGAATAGGATGGCGCCCCCTCCCCGAAAGATGCCTCCCCTGATTAGCAAACCTGTATCCGCATATGTCTTGGGCCGTCAGAGAAGGTTGGGAAACACGAAAAATTACCTACCTGCCTTAAAAAGAATGTGGTACCTTGGTCGAATCCTGTAATTTAGTGTAATTAGGAGTACTTTTAGCCGAAAATAATGAAACCACTCATGATTTCTCTTAAAAATGTACAATAAGCTCAATATTTTGATTTTTAAAATACTCCTCTAGGAAAATAAACAAATATCTGCCTGTGGATGATGTCATGATCTGGCAACCACTACCATACTCTAAAAGCTTCAAGGGCTTCGATTGGCTGATGCTCATCGTGACGTCAGCATATGTCGTCACACCAACAGCCATGACAACTGTGGCCTGCTGCTAGGGGTACATGAGGGGTAAATTGCAGGTAGGTTTTAGCTTTTTTCTACGGAAATCTTGAGTTCCAAGACCAATGATATATTGAGGACCGTGAAAGCATTCACGTGAAAACGGGTACAGGCGCCCAAAGGACCCCAACATGCCTCCACTCTTGAGGTCATAACTCCGTGACCTTGAACGGTAGGAACAATTTTTCCCGCAAAATGTGCACAATGAATGCCCCAGAGGCTATACAACATTTCAAGACTCTTACTTGTTTTCAATTCTTCAAAAACCTGCGGAGGGAGAGCAACAACCCGCCTGTACGTGCAAGGGTTAGCACACCCTATGGCGTTGACTAGTAATAAATGGGTCAAAAATTCCACGGCTCCCCTTAAATTCTGACGTTCCGCCGTCACTGGCGTCAATTATACCGTGGGTTACGTCGGCACAGCTCCATAGTGACACCTAGTGTCATGTACCGGAAGTAAAAAGTAGTAAAAACTTGTGGGAAAGTCATATTTGTTATTTTACCTAAAAGAAAATTGTCAAATGTAGAAATCCTATTACACGAATTTATAAAATTTCACTGTACTGCGGGTCAAGGTCATCGCTAAAAAACAGGTCACGAGGTCATGATGTCAAATTTGCAGAAATATAAACATCGAAGATAGCCAAATTGAAATCTGTTAAGTGGTGACCAAAAACGTAAAATATCGTTATGATCATTAAACAAATTGCAGAACTATAGGCTTTTAAAACAATGCCTACATGGTGACCCCAAAAAATGCCGGAGGCTATATCTGTCCTACCAAACTTTCAAATAATTTTTGACGCCATGGTTATATTATGCACCTTTGAAACCCCCTTAGCACCAATTTTGGAGAGAATCAAAAATAGAAGGGTTTTATTTTACGATATTTTTGGTCGATTTATGGTGGAATGACCCTGCTGTCGAAGTCGACCCTGTCTGGAAATGGAACTAGTTAATCTTCGGTCTCCGCCCCTGTTAAAACTGTCATGCATGTACATACATACAGCCGGTTCCACAGTAGGTATTATTGTCAGTTGTTCTGCGACATATCTGAAAAACGATTACTCTTCTCACAAAACATTTCGTCTTTAGCAATGTATTTTGACGAGCTCTTTAAATTTGGGACCCTGCAAACTGGATGAGACGTCAATTTGGAAAATGATGGACAAGAACTGTGTTCGCCGATCCCGATGATTTGCGGTGTCTTTTTCTCAATTACTTCCGATTTTTGGACCTGATGAAGTATTTTTGCACGCCAGTTTATGCATCCAGTTAAAACGCAGCAGGTGAGGCAATATTGGTGTCGGCAAGGACCATCAATTGAGAGATATTTTGCAAAAACGACCGCGGCCTTGTACCTACCAATCAGTATGAAACCGGCTGTACATACTGCCTCTCTTGGTTTTCGAGGAAAGTCGCTTGTCGCGCATTTTGTTGCGCTTGCCGGCTGTTATGAAGTTTAACAGTGGTTGTCTTTTGATGTTTTGATACCCGACACTCCCCTAAATGTGTTCCTAATGCTAATACATAATGCGAGGCGAGAATGCATTTTTCACTTCCAATGTTTGCCGGCTAACAACTGGGGAAATCAAACCATTATATCAAATTATCAATCATATGAATTATTCCTCTTTCTATTCCCTTTATGCAGGTTACCGCATGGTCAAATTTGCGACTATGTAATTATTTCATAAAGCTACAGTCAATGACTGTCAGAACCGTTAAAAACCCTCAATAGCCTCTGCATGAAGTAGCGCACCCAATGGGTGCCAAGGGGTACTCTGGTGCCTTCGTTATGGACGTGACCTCAAAATGGATGTCACGCTCTAGATTTTCCTTTTCAAGAGCTTTCGAATGATGTATAGAAACTTGATCTAACTCTTCTAGAAGCCAAGTTACTCCCCGATTTTGTCAACCTTGTTTGAGAACAACATTGCCTTACATTGGTTTAGAAATGACATCATATCTCGGTGACCTGATCTGACCTTGGATCGAAATTTCGTAAAGATCTATCAAATTGATTTTGGTTCTCACTTACCAAGCGGCATTGCGCTAAACCGAGCCGTTTTCCTCCCATCGCGAAAATAAAGAGGGGGTAGAATCGACCCCCTGGTAAAGGGAGGGTTAAGAGGAAAACCAATTTTTGGTGTGCCTGTTTGAACCGCGTGATGAAGAGCTTCAATTTGAACCCAAAATCATTGTTCTACCATTATTAGTTATGGAACTATGAATTTCGTCCCGTTTTTTCAGGCCTCTGCATCACTGTGCCCTCTGAAATGTCACTTCCCTAAGGATGCGGAAAATCGGCGCCCACCGATAGCATTTGGCGACCACCTGATAGATTTCGCCGGCCAGAAAGGGTGCCCCCTGGTAAGGTGTCACCCCTCCCCGGATTGTCAATCCTAAATCAGCCTATGCTAGGGAGAGAGGCGCAGAGGCGTATTTACAGGGAGAGAGTGTATGGCTAGCTCTGGAAAGGAGCGCAGAGTCCGATTCAGGCATATAGTGAGTGCAAGTACGGTGCAGAGGCGCTTTCAGGCATTTCGGGAAGAGATGGGAGTTACATTTAGTTCACGCTTTCTTATTGTAAAGCTGAATGCACAGTACTTTTATGACGCAACTAGCAGTTATCTAGGGCCTGGGAAGCAACGTGTAGGGGCGTGATGAAATAGCCAGGTAAAGGGGCGCAGTGGCTTGTTTAGAAGAAGGTAGTGAACGGTTAGCTATGAAAAGTGGCGCAGGGGCGCATTCAGTGCAGTGCAGATGCGACTTAAGGCATCTAAGGAATGCCTCCAACTAGGGCATCAGCTCTGACTCCTACTGCCGGCGGCATGTGACATTCATATCATCCACTGTTCAAAGCGTCCACCGTCCAGAGGGTATAGTGTTCAAGGTTCCATCGTTCAAAATGTACCTACATCATTTCTGTCTTAGCCGAGGAAACCTCATATTAGCATTATCATGGTACGTGGCTCACTGCATTCGCTGCTCAGATCGACTCTATGATCAGTGGCTGATCCAGGACGACACTTCGAGGAATGGAGGGGATGCTACGGGGCTCGAGGCCCCGCCATTGCCTCGAAACAGCCTCTGTATATGCATTAACCATATAAATTATGTTTTTTGGGGAGGTGGCTTGCGCCTCCTAGCTCCGCCGTTTGTATAGGCCACCGTGTATAAACATATGAAAGGTATGCATATCACTTTGCACTCTTTTCCGAATTACCGGAGTATATCAATGAGAGACAATGGACCATGCGGATTTCGAATCTGGTCTCCAAGTGACCGAAAGGTCACTGCGCATGTGCACTGGAACTAATGATACTAGAGGCTATGCCGACAGCCGACGGATCAATTTTCTTGAAATATTGTAGGGCAAGGAAACGTCACCGCCTGTAAACCACAAATGATATATTAGAGCTGCGCCGTTCTGCAAACGCGCAGTAGCAAATATAAAAATAAGCCTTAAATGTACGGATATTTCAGATGAGGACAAGACAAGAGGCAAAACCAACATGCTTAAATCAATCATGGTAGTTTCGGTACCTTTGTCAACTAAAAAGGTCACTGCGCATGCGCATTAGAGCTTGTAGTAACGGAAGCTATTTCAGGGGCCAATTGAACGACTTCGCTCAAATTTTGCAAGTCAGAGCAAGATACCATCTGTAAATCCAAGTTGATGTCATTATAACGCTGCACTGTCTGGCGCATGCGCATTAGGAATGCTAATAATAGACAAGTTATGGGAGGATATTTTAGATCAGGAGACGAACACAGGGCAAACCAACATGCTTAAGTCAATTAGGACAGTATTTTCGCCTTCATTCCCTAGAAACGTTACTGCGCATGCCCACTGGAAGTTACAGTAACCGAGGCTATCTGGGGAACAAATAGGCTGAGCTCGCTGAAAATGTTTAGGTATAAGAGGATTATAGTCGGTAAACCACCTTTACCTAACAAAATAAAGCTTTATAAGCGTTTATATTTACGTGATGATGTGAACAGAGGGCAAACGTGGTGCAGTGTGTAGAGACAAGCTAATTTAGAAAAACATGGGCTTACACAGGGGAGTAAAATGAGTCATTATGAGAATTAACATTGCGCCATAGTCCCAACATTTGCGCTATAGTCACTATAGTCCCAATATTGCGTTGTTAAAAGCATCATACCTACTGCTGAAGGAACTCGCCGGTCAATCGAACTGTCTAGCTACCGTACATTGTCACCGGCTTCTCCTGCGCCGGAGCGGCACCTGTCGAGGCCACAGGCTGAGGTATAGTAGTTGTTGTCTGTTCTGAGGACTGGTATCAGATACTTGAAACTTGTATGGATGAAAGTTATGAAACCAACCATAAACGAGGCTCCCGGTTGCAGATTTTTAACTTTCCAAAAACTTGCCCAAATTTTGGTATATATTTTTCAGTCTTTTTATAATTTTTCATTTTGATTTTAGAGCTCTCAAACATACACACTTTGACATGAGATCAATTTCCATTTCTTGGTAAAAGTTTGAAGTAAAAAGTCGAAGTTTTTCCTTCTAGAATGATTTTTTAAACTTTTTACCTCGAATTTCTAGTTAAATGCATTACCAAACTAATAAGTTGGAAATGTCTAAAGATATCATACCTAGAATTCGAACATGGGTTTCTACAGATAGAATGGATTGTGTATTACTGCATAGGCACACAACTGAACCAAAAGCATAATTTTGAAGGTCAGTTTTCCCAAAAAAAGTTGCAATGGATTGCCAACATTTTGAAACGATATAACTTCCAAAGTTTTGAAGATTTTTTACGCAGTTTTTTTTTTGAGATGGGAATTGTTAGTACTACAACATATTAAAAACTCATATTCCTGACGTTTCGGGAAATATGTTTTTGCTAAAAATGACTACATATATATTTTTGGCTAGGTATATAATTTCAACTTTTCTTTAAAAAAACTGGTACCAAAAAAACCCAGCTCGAGTTCTACAACTGCCCGCCTCACCATACCAGCACGTCTCCCATAGGTATTGAGCTATATCAAGATAAAGACTGAATTTCATGCGATTTTCAGAGGTTGAGAGGTTCATCTCGTGATAGGCCTGCGGTCCGGATGGGCTTAGTGCCCGTGTGCTCAAAGAATGTGCTGCAGAACTGGCCAACCCCTTGTGCAAGATATTCAGGATGCCCCTAGCTGGTGGCATATTTCCTGAGAAATGGGCAGAAGCAAACATCGTTTCCATTTTCAAAAAGGGCTCACGCAAAAATCCCGAAAATTATCGGTCCGTTTCTCTGCTGCCCCTCTGTGCCAAAATATTTGAGAAAAGCGTTTGCGACCAAATCTATCGGCACGTTCGGCCTTATCTATCCCAACATCAACACGGATTCATTCCAAAAAGATCGTGTGAAACCAATCTTGCGCCCTTTCTATCGCATGGGTGGAAGGCCATTTCAGAAGGCAGCCAACTCGATACTGTTTACATAGATTTTTCGAGCGCTTTTCAGAGTGTCAACCATCGCCTTTTGTTATATAAGCTGCAATGCATGTATGGTGTCAGCGGTCAAGCGTTAAATTGGTTGACATCATATTTGGATAGGCGAAAGCAGAGAGTGGTTTTAAACGGGAAGGTGCCAGAATGGGAACCAGTGGTCTCAGGCACAACCAGAGGGAGGACATATGTCCCCATTGCTTTTTCTCTCTTTGTGAACGATTTGCCACGCTTAGTTAAAACAAACTGCCTACTTTTTGCGGAAGACCTCAAAATTTTCCACAAAATCAAATCTCAACAGGACATCCTGGCATTACAGAGAGATCTAAACTCAATGACCCGGTGGGTGGCAGACTGGAAATTGAAATTGAATGCCTCGAAGTGCAAA
The DNA here is from genome assembly GCA_034440635.1 of Lepas anatifera. NCBI lineage: Eukaryota > Metazoa > Arthropoda > Thecostraca > Lepadidae > Lepas > Lepas anatifera. The sequence continues at coordinate 84,346 of JAOTON010001716.1, read as the reverse complement.
AGCTTCAAAATTACACTTAAGCGAAACCCCATTGATTCAGCTTATAAATCCACGACACAGTTCTTGAAAACGTGACCACAATCCGCGATCTAGGAGTAATTCTCGACCAAAACTCACATTTTCGAATCACATTAATACCACGGTTTCTAAGGCCAACAGGGTACTCGGGTTACTCATTCGATCCCTGCAGTCTGCTTCTCCCCGTTATAAAATTGATAAACGCCTTTTGATAAAGATACGGCGCCTTTATACACAACCGACATGTATGGCTCTGTCAATCAGGGATGGAGATCTCTTTTCAAACCACGGGGGTCCTAGTCCGATCGGCGCTGCAGGAGTGGATTTTTAAATAAATATACTAGAATTCGGGCAATGCCTATAAATACCGTATGAAACCGCATAATGTTATTATTTTCACACGAGCCGGACCATGACTTCTTCGGGAGGTAAAGGCCACATGCACACTTCAACAGCCAACAGACTTCGAGTATTTAAAACCCACCCCGGTGTGCCTCTGAGCCACCTTCGCTATGGTAGAGGATGTTTGAACACACCCATCGAACTCGGCCCCTATGCGGGATAGCGAAAAAACGCGAACGTTGGTGAATATTTCATAACAATTCATGAATGAAGAAACTATATCAGTCAGTTTTTGGCTCAGGTCAATATTGAGGCCATGATAGGTCAAATGTGTCATATTAGAGAAGAGTTTTTGGGCTTTAGCGTCTGATAGAGTTGAGGTAGAATCAATTTTTAGGCACCATTCGCTTCCTCTCGTTACGTTAAATCGAACGATGTATGATATAACTATACTAGGTCGAAATATAAAAATTACCTCACCTGAGGTAAGGTCTAGGTCATTATCTGATCTAGCATAATCAATATGCATATGAATCGACTCGCAGTAACAATCACCACGTAATGGTATCGAAATAAAAGCTTAGTCGTCATTTCCTGCAAAGTTTTTATCCAAGGCTGAAAACGTGCTTAAGTAGCCCCAGATGACCTCTCAGAGGTCACAGGTGAAACATTGCAACATGAACCTGGAAAGTGGCCAAGGATACTACGATTTGGAGAATATAAAGGCATATCAGCTCTGTCTACACAAACACAGCCCAATTTCTGTTTCCCCATACATTTCCAATACCAACTCAAGAGTCCCTGCCCTGCAAGGAACATCAATCCAGCTAGGGGCCCTAGGACCAAGTCAGGATCCTCTTATACATATAATTCCTTTAGGGAACCCTAGACTAGCTCAAGGCTTCCTTTGAAATTCGACCTCAAGGGCCCTTTTCAGCTCAGGGGCCCTTTTCAGCTCAGGGAGTCCCAAACCAGCTTGAGCCTCAAGATCAGGCTCGTAAGCTCCTGTGTAATATCCTCTCAATGACCAAGAACAGCCCAGAGGCCTTTAACGAAAGTCCCTCTCAGGAGGCCCAACGTCAACTCGGGGATCTAGGCCAACACAGGGCTACCAGGATCAGCGTGGGGGACTTAACCTTCTAAACGGGTCCAAAATAAGTTCAGGGAGCCCAACTCTAGCTCACGGGGCTAAGCTTTAACTCAGGGGACCCAGAAACGCTGAGGGGTCCCAAAAGCAGCTCAGGAGGCCCATACAAACTAAGAGGGTCAGACCAGCTAGATGTCTCGACAAGCTCACGGAGCCCCAAATAAGCACAAGGGAGCCGCAAACAAGATAAAGAGGCCCACACGTTAAACAGACCCGATTTCAACCCAGGGGACCCTTGTAAGCTCAATAGGCATTAATCCCGATAGGGGCCAAAGAAACACGTCAAAACCCCTTATGCAATTCCCCTCAGGGGCCCTTACCAGCTAAGGTGGCCCCCAAAACAGCTTGTGCCCCGACAAAGTCAGTAAGCCCCTGGACCCTCTCAGGGTCCAAGCTCAGCCCAGGGACCCACTGCAAAACTCCATCTCTGAAGGCCCAAACCCAACTCAGGGGGCCCAAGATCAGCTGAGAGGGCCCTTACCAGTTAAGAGATTCCAAACCAGGTAAGGAGCCCATGACGGCTTAGGGAGCGCCAGTTCAGCACCGGGATGTCAAGATTAGCGAGGGGACCCTGACCATCCAAAGGGGCCTTAGATCAGCTCAGAGGGCCAGGCCCACAGCAGGGGCCCAAATCGGCTCATAAGGCCCAGAAAACTCAGGATGCCAGACCAGCTGGGGCCCCCGACGATCTCAAGGGACCTAGATCAGCACAATAGGATCAGGACCAGCTAAAAGGTCCATACCAGCTCAAGAGTCCTTACCAGCTCAAGGGACACCAATCCAGCTAGTGGCCATACGACCAAACCAAGGACCTCCTAACTAAATCCTCTCAGGAGCCCTAGACCAGCTCATGGCCGCCTCAATAATTTCACTTAAGGGGTTCTTTTCAGCTTAGTGGTCCCAGACCAGCGTGGGGTCTAAGGCCGAGCCAGTAAGCTCACGCGCAATACGCTTTAACGGCCCCTGAACAGACCAGAGGCTACCTGCAAAACTCCCGCTCAGGAGGCTTAAAACAAATTCAGGGGGCCCAAGATCAGCTGATCCAGTTAACGGGCCACAAGCTCAGGGGGTCCCGTGCCAACACATGGGTTTCAAGATCAGTTTAGGGGCCTGATTATCTAAAGCTGCCCCCGAGCAGCTGAGGGGACTTAAATATTAACGCAGAGGCCCCACCAACAACTTAGGGGGCCCAGACCTACTGAGACCTCAAGTCGTTCAGGAGGTTCAGAAAAACTCAGGGGACGATACAGGCTGGGGCCACAAGCTCAAATCTAGAACCTCCTGTGCAAGAGCCTCTTAGGGGCCCGCAACACAGCTCAGGGGCCCCTAGCGAAGCTCCACCTCCGCAGGCGTAAAACCAACTCAGGGGGTTCAGAACATCTCAGGAGTCCCGAAATCATCAAGGGAGACCCATACCAATTCAGGAGCGTCAGAAAGGATAACAGGCCCCCAAAGAACTCAGGGGTCCCGGTGCCAACTCAGGGGACCAGATCTGCTCATGTGTCTCAAGATCACAAGGCGTTTACCAAACTTCAAACATATGTCAAGGAAGTCAAGGTAACGTAGTCGATAACGTAGTCAAACGGGGAATCGGGATACTTCAGGATTTTGTGCGTAACGTGAAAAACAAAGAACAGTTTATGTGGCGTTTGCGAATCGTGGAGTGACACCGTGCACAAGTGCCCTGTCTGAAAAAAGATGCATTGAAGCGATTGTAGCACAGTTGTGAACACGATGGTACAAAGAAACCTTGTACATTAGGGTGGCGCATATTTGATGAAGTTTTGAAATTTATAGGTGGGGGTGACTTTTCCCATTATTTGGATCGTTCTGAGTCCATTGACACCAAAATCAGCAAAATTGAATAATTTCTAGGGGTCGCGCATCGAGCTCAAAGTTTTCGATTTTGCCAAAAATGTGCCAAAAAACGGACAAAATTATTTATAGATATTTAACCACATATAGTAGCCTAATTCTGACCTTTTCATGTTCAAAAGGGGCTAATTATCTTTCAATCTATGCTACTTTGACTTGTTTACATTGGTTGGTTCACCTTGCAGGTCATTTTTTGTGTAACCTTTTACGTTTTCCTGAACTTGGGCCTCAATGCGCCTATATAAATAGGACAGACAACCATACAGCTCGAGTTTTCACCACTATTACTCTTTTTAAGGACTGCGCAACTGTTGTTTTATACACTAGCGGATTCAGGGGGAATTGAGCCATGATCCCCCAAAACTCGAAATATCATCTTTTGATCCCTACCAAAAAGGCATTTTTCGTGCAAAAACACTGCAATTTTCACTGGATGCTAGTATCTAACCGGTTTTTTTCACAATGTACACTATTTTAACTCCTCCCCCTTAGCTGTTGATTTCCCCTCCCTAAAAGGTGTTTCCCAGATCCACCAATGGTTATCTTTAATTGCTTCGAGACACAATTTCTAGAGTACTTATCGAGAAGTCTCACTATCGATCAAATAACGTAGCCTCGGCTGTTCATCAATTTCTCTAAGAACTAGGTCATATCTGTCCCAAACAGTGGTGTAGAACCTCGAACTATCACAGGAAAAACTACTTGAAAAAATAGCATTCCAAAACTCTTTTGAAACAGAAATATAGGACTTGAAAAAAATCAATTGATCAATCGGAAGCCCAGGCATTCTCATACCTGGGTCACGAGACCTATCTGACGCAAAAGTTTCGTCATCCTGGGAATTTTGTAGAAAACGACCGAATACCTGAGGTACGAAACGATTGAAGGCTTGATTAATTATTCTATGTTCCAATTTTAGGGCAGTTATTCATTTGTTGTTTCTATAGGCTAGGTAAAATTAATTCAGATACAAATACAGGAGAACAGACATTTTTATTACAAAAACAATTACTTTAAAACTTTTAACAGCTTTTAAAAACGTTGAGATGAAGAGCAGGTTCCAGCCTTTCACCGGGAGAGCTAACATATTTCAATAGTAGTTAAGTAGCCTCCAAAAATTTTGCCAAAGATACAAAAATAGTTGAGTTTCGTAATCAAGATTTGAAAAATAGCAAGAAACCTCAATACAATTTTTTACGTATCTCCCTTTAACTCAGCCAGGACACGTCGAAGCAGGTTTGACTCGCTTGTGCCTCATAACACCTGCGTAAGAAAGCACCCTCAGGAAGTTCCAGTTATCTGACCAGATTTCTCTTTTCATGCAGAGTCCATTTTGTCATAGATGCCAAATAAAACAAGTGTCAATAACCCCTTCCTTGAACAACCGAGGGCAGAACATGGCTAATGAGGGATCGAAATCCAAACAAGGAGGGGAAGAAAAAGCTGCTCCACTGAGCGTTATTTGGTGGGCCAATCAGCATCTTCTGTTGGGGCGCCAAACTGCCCACAAAACGTCAAGTACTGGCATGCTTCTCCACGCTGTACATAAATCCGTCGACATGCAAGAGCCGTTCGAAGGAACCGTGGAAAATAGCATAGTGTTCTGGAGCATGGCATGCATTAAGGCAATTTCTAACAGAGACTGTTGCAACAAGCTTTCACAACTTTGGGAGGAGTTGCGCGGTTTACGAATAGCAGCAGTCCCCAACAAATGGCACCGCAAGACGCGAGAAGTTCCGGGGAACCTGGATAAACTTTGAGATATAGGAGCTCCTGATGCCATTGAAGAGATCAAGAAAAACCGGCTGCTCACACCCACCAACAAAACGAAGGACGTCATAGCCTTCTACATACTATACATCTTCTACGATGTGTCCTTCTACATTTTAGAAGGCTATGTCCTTCGTTTTTGTATCCGTTATCTCGGCTATGTCCTCCACTCCTTTGTAAGCCACGCAACTCCTCCCAAAGTTGTGAAAGCTTGTCGCAACAACTTCTGTTAAAAATTTCCATAGTGCGCGCTATGCTCCAAAACACCATGACATCTTCCACGGTCCCTTCGAACGGCTCTTGTCTGTCGACGGATTTATTTCACAGCTTGGAAGAAGAATGTCTGTACTTGACGTTTTTTGGGGCAGTTTGGTGCCTGAATGCAAGATACTGGTTGACCCACCAAATACCACTCAGGGGAGGAGCTTTTTCTTCCCCTCTTGTTCGGATTTTGATCCCTCACTACCAATGTTCTGCCCTTGGTTGGTCAAGGAAGGGGTTATTCACGCTTGTTGTATTTGGCATCTATGTTAAAATGGATTCCGCAGGAAAAGAGATATCTCGTCAGATAGTTACAATTTTGTGTGTTTGGGGTTTAGGGCGGTTCAGTGACTCGGCTATGTCCCCTTTCTGAAGGTGCTTTCTTACATAGGCGTTATGAGACACAAGCCAGTCAAACCTGCTTTGACGTGTCCAGAATTTTTGTTTTTTCGAAAAAAAATTCCAGAATTGTTCGAAAAAAATTAAAGATAACCATCGGGGGATCGGGGAAACACTTTTTAGGGAGGGTAAATCAACAGCTAAGGGAGAGGGATAAATGGAGTACATCGTGAAGAAAACCGGTTAGATACTAGTATCGAGTGAGAATCGTAAAAAGTGTTTTTCAATAAAAATGGCCAAAAATGTGCATTTTTGGTGAGGCTCAAAAGATGATATTTCGGGCTTTGGGGGACCACAGCTCACTTACCCCCGTAAATCTGCTAGTATATAACAGCAATTGCGCAGTCCTTAAAAAGAGTAATAGTGGTGAAAACTCGAGCTGTATGGTTGTCTGTCCTATTTATATAGGCGCATTGAGGCGCAAGTTCAGGAAAACGTAAAAGGTTACACAAAAAATGACCTGCAAGGTGAACCAACCAATGTAAACAAGTAAAACTACCACAGATTGAAAGATAATTAGCCCCTCTTGAACATGGAAAGGTCAGAATTAGGCTACTGTATGTGGTTGAATATTTATAAATAATTTTGTCCGTTTTTTGGCACATTTTTGGCAAAATCGAAAACTTTGAGCTCGATGCACGACCCCTAAAAATTATTCGATTTTGCTGATTTTGGTGTCAATGGACTCAGAATGATCCAAATAATGGGAAAAGTCACCACCACCTATAAATTTCAAAACTTCATCAAATATGCGCCATCCTATTGTACATCCGAAAGGCTCATGATCGTGTCTTTGGTGCTGTTTTGTAGCCTCTGTCATGATGTAACTCATTTTTAGGACAGTGTTTGAATTTTGTATATTTATAAGCAAGTACGCATATATGTAAGGTGGGCCCCAATCCGTGCCCAAGTGCCGCATCTCACAAGTAGAATCTGCAACGCGTGTAAGACTGTTGTTATCAAGATGGCGCAGAGGGTGCAAAGAGCCTCATGCTTCCCATAGGCTCATTCTTGTGTTACTGGGTGTTTTGTAACCTCCTACTTGCCTTCCCTCATTTTAACACCCGCACTGAAGAGGGGTCTGGCACTAACGCGCACTGGAGAGAGGGGCCTGGTATGCCCCCCTAAGATCTTGGAAACTGAGAGGTGTAGAAAAAACGCCATTTGAGAGGTGGGTGGGGACTATGGTGATTTACATCATGACAAATTTTTATTGACCAAGGTCAATATCTTCAAGGTCAAACGAGGTCATAAAGGTCAAATCTTGGCCATGCTGGGGACCGATTGGTAAATGCCGTGATTATGCGGGAAATGGCGGGAATAAGCTAAAGGCGGACCAGGATCATGGAGAGAAGGTCTCAAAGAGCCTTCCCTACAATTTTGGGGTCAAGGTTATCCAAGGTCATTGACCTTTAAGGTCACAACATGGTATACCACTTATAATGTACTTTTTGACTAACACTATAGCCACTGTTTGGCGGGAAATGAGAATTGACCTTTCCCAATGACCTTTGACCTTGACCTTTGTATTGGGGTACCTTATCGATTACGTCATAACATAATATACGTCAGACCAGGTAACGCCATTTGACCGGAAGCACTGTGGTCAGTGATATTGAAAGTGCAGATATGACCTTGACCTGTGACCTTTTACCTTGAATTTCATGCGAGGTGACCTTGACATATAATCCCAGTTATACGGAGTTATGACGTCACCACTCTGTCTCCAATACAAGCTAACTGGTCCGACCGCGTGATTACGGCGATCTCAAAATTGAGGTCTGACTTTGAAGCCTATAAGTCAAAAAATATTCAACCGATTTTCAAAAAATCTTCACCAATCGACGCGCTATTGAATTCTGTTAAATGTGGCAAAGTATCGTTTTTCGGCTATGAGCGGTTCTCCAGCCACCGTAGAAAAACAGGTGGAGGGGGCTTCCGAGGCCCCCTCCAGTGCGCGTGTCAAGACGTCGTTTGTACTATGCATATGTCTTAGTCATGTGAAGTGTTCAGAACTTGCCACTGATGCCACGCAGTGAGCCCCTCCGAAGAACTCAAACTCCGAATGCTAAATTGGGTTCGGACTATCTTGGGCGATTTTCTATGAGTTAGAAGAAAACTTATAGTCAAACCTAATAAGTCATCTTCAGTGACGCAAAAGCTTGAGCATTGCGCATGATGCCTTTTACACTTTTCTACGCACACTTTCAGCAGAGTCACCTGTCTGTGAGGACTGACCTGAGCAAGGACAGCTGTTTGTAAGGACTGACCTGAGCAGGCGCAGCTGTCTGTGAGGACTGACCTGAGCAGGGTTACCTGTCTGTAAGGACTGACCTGAGCAGGGGCAGGTGTCTGTGAGGACTGACCTGAGCAGGGGCAGCTGTCTGTGGGGGCTGACCTGAGCAGGGACAGCTGTCTGTAAGGACTGACCTGAGCAGAGACAGCTGTCTGTAAGGACTGACCTGAGCAGAGACAGCTGTCTGTGACGACTGACCTAAGCAGGGGCAGCTGTCCGTGGGGACTGACCTGAGGAGGGTTACCTGTCTGTGGGGGCTGACCTGAGCAGGGGCAGCTGTCTGTGAGGACTGACCTGAGCAGGGTTACCTGTCTGTAAGGACTGACCTGAGCAGGGGCAGGTGTCTGTGAGGACTGACCTGAGCAGGGGCAGCTGTCTGTGGGGGCTGACCTGAGCAGGGACAGCTGTCTGTAAGGACTGACCTGAGCAGAGACAGCTGTCTGTAAGGACTGACCTGAGCAGAGACAGCTGTCTGTGACGACTGACCTAAGCAGGGGCAGCTGTCCGTGGGGACTGACCTGAGGAGGGTTACCTGTCTGTGGGGGCTGAGCTGAGCAGGGGCAGCTGTCTGTAAGGACTGACCTGAGCAGGGGCAGCTGTCTGTGGGGACTGACCTGAGCAGGGACAGGTGTCTGTAAGGACTGACCTGAGCAGGGGCAGCTGTCTGTAAGGACTGACCTGAGCAGGGGCAGGTGTCTGTGACGACTGACCTGAGCAGGGGCAGCTGTCTGTAAGGACTGACCTGAGCAGGGGCAGGTGTCTGTGACGACTGACCTGAGCAGAGCCGGGTCCATCGGTAAAGAGGCGGGAACAGCGCGTGGCAGCGCCACCTCATGCTGTCGGACCGTCTCTAGAACGGGCGCCCAATGTCGCACGGCGGCGCGCTCCAGTTCCTCCAGCGAGGGCGTGGGTCCGCATAGTACCGCCACCTCGGACCACTCAGACAGTCGACACACCAGCAGCCGGAACGGCACCTACCGCATACAGCTGACCAGTGAGCGGCACCTGACACACAGCTGACCAGTGAGCGGCACCTGACACACAGCCGACCAGTGAGCGGCACCTGACACACAGCCGACCAGTGAGCGGCACCTGACACACAGCTGACCAGTGAGCGGCACCTGACACACAGCCGACCAGTGAGCGGCACCTGACACACAGCCGACCAGTGAGCGGCACCTGACACACAGCCGACCAGTGAGCGGCACCTGACACAAAGCTGACCAGTGAGCGGCACCTGACACACAGCCGACCAGTGAGCGGCACCTGACACACATCTGACCAGTGAACGGCACCTGACACACAGCCGACCAGTGAACGACATCCGTAGCATATAGCCGGCCAGTGAGCAGCACCTTTCCCTGCTTCGCGATTTTAGCCTTTTTAGATGCGAGATTGTATTGAAAACTTAAACCTAAGCGTCTACAAGCCAAGAGAAAATGTTTTCACGCAGACGTTCGTAGGAGAATGTCAAATTATATATAATAATTGCACAGCAACGCCTTTCTGTCTTGCTGTCCCCTCAGCTCTTCGGGACCCAGCACAGAAGTTAGAGCTGCAGGAAGGACAGCCCCGTCGTCAAACTTCCAAGCCATTCAATAGAGTGCGTGAGAAGTCCAAGTAGCCCCACGCTACAGCCCGCGTCTTAACCAGCCGCGTGAGAAATGTTTCAATACAAATAAAACGTAATATAGGCAGGACGCTGTTCAAAATTTCTTATCCCACAAAAACACGCATTGGGTCAAAAGTTGCACTGCAAGGAGAGAGCAACTAAAATTAGGGGCTGCCCTTAGTGAATCCATATGTCCGGGGTTACCAAGTTGTGCAAAAAGGAAAAAATAAGCATAATTCCGAAATCAAACCGAGCGTCATTTAAAAAAGTAGGTAAACTGCACACACGCAGGGATGTTTCAGTGCTATTCCCCGTGTCGCAAAAGCTGCCCATACTGTACCCCGCTTATTCAAACCGTACCACCAGGCCCGCAACGTCACAGCGGGCAGTCAAACAGACAGAGGGCTCACGTGGGGGCTTTTGACGGGCAGGTAGATGGAGACATCGCGGGCTGACGCCGAGCCGCGCGCCGCCGTCACGTACAGCGCCAGAAGGCACTGCTCCCGAGACGACAGCAGCTGCCAGTTGCGCGTGGCCGCCGCTAGCCGCCCTCGCACCAGCAAACACCCGTAGGTGGAGTCCGCCGCCTCCGTCACAGACTCCAGCGCCATCTGTGGAGATCGGGACCAGGCAGTGGTCTCCATCGAAAACCGTCAGGATAAGAGAAATTTATGGAGTCACAGATTGCTCAATGAATAAGGACAAAATAAGGCACTAATGAACCTAGATCAGCTGGTTTAGCACTAGGTAAGCAGCGAACACCATCAGCGCTGACCATATATACGGGGAGGCGCGCTAGTGGAGTGGTCAGCGTAGCTGGCTTCCATTCAGCCGACCCGGGTTCAAGGCCCCGCGGCTTCCCTGAACAAGGAGCAAGCTGGCTCCCGAGAAACCCTTCCAATAGGGAAAGAGTTGTCAACGCCATATGACCCTGACAGTTGGTGCGTCAATGAGCCCCAAAAATTATTAGACCATATACACGGAGAAGTGTTACCTGTCAGCGCTTACCATATATACGGAGAAGTGTAACCTGTCAGCGCTGACCATGTATACGGAGAAGTGTTACCTGTCAGCGCTGACCATATATACGGAGAAGTGTTACCTGTCAGCGCTGACCATGTATACGGAGAAGTGTTACCTGTCAGCGCTGACCACATATATACGGAGAAGTGTTACCTGTCAGCGCTGACCACATATATACCAGGGTTGGCAAATACCGGTAAAGACTAGGTTTATACCAGCCAGTGGCATAAACTGGTAAATACCGGTATTTACCACGAAAAAGTGGCAAAAACTGGAAAAAGTGGCAAAAACCTTTAAACTGACAATGATAGACCAGAAAGACATTTAAAGGCCATAGAGCGGTTGTAAATGTGAAGCAAATGATGGCATTGGCATGGTCTCTGATCAAGACTGGTGTGTAAGCAGGTATTTTATCTTATAGGCATCATGGTTCAGAATGCTATGAATAACCAGCCTACACCCAAAACTCTGGAAAATGTAAAAATGTCAAAAGTGATAAATTATAATCCGTAGGTACCAGACGTACGCCACTGAAAACTTGGTAAGGTGAGATTAGAAATTCAGCCTGGTTTCAAACATTGCCAAATCCCACCTTTCTTATTCTTCACTGATGGGTACTCAGGTTCCAATTTCTGAATATGCGTCCGCTTTGGGCCTGTGATATATTTTTGTCTAGTGTTATGAATGGAAGCTGATTATTCCTCTCATTTTTAAGTAAGCGGTTCGTCGATTTTGCTGACTGAGCAAACAGAACAGTGGCATTTCTTAATGGTACACTTTGAACCCTCCTCAGGTAGTAGGTGTCCAGAAACCGATAATTTCATGGCATTTGATATTCAAGCAAAGCGTTTGACTTTCTCTGCTGTAAAATTCAATTGTAAAGAAGTCAGGGTTCTTTAATTGCTTGCTTAACGTGGCATGTCGATTGCTTTCGAGATCTTATGCTGTTGATTATGCGATTCTGGGGAGATAATTCGGAATGTTTCAATATCATTGACAATTCTCTGGTCAGGATTCCTTGCTAACTATACTGAACTGGGAAAATTGGTTGACCCTCTATCACCAACCAAATATTTTTATGTACCTACCTATGATATTTATATATACTGACATGGGGATCCAAAATCAAAATACAGGCAACAGACGCCATAAAGGGAACATGAAATCATTTCCTAACTATTCGCTGAGTTAAGCTACAGCAATGTGAGTAATTTCACTGTACTTTTCTCGCCCTAGTGGGGAGAGGGTGTTTGAACACCTCTCGGGTTTTTCCAACGGTGCCGGAAAACAGCGGCGCAAGGCGCCGCCGTACCTGGCATCACTTATCTTTGACCAAATACGCAACTTTCCTGAACATGATTATTTGGGATCATCTCAGGTCAGGTCACCAGGCCAGGTCAAGTGACCTTACCTCATAAAATGTTAAAAAATTGCATAAGTCAGGATCTATCAATCTGAAACTTATCACATAATAGACCCACCGGGGGCTAGAAATTTTTTCCGGGATTTTTGTTTATACTGCAGATCTAAGGTCAAATACGTGTCATGCATATCCATTGGAAATGCATGTAGAAAACGCAAGTTGTTAAAAAATGGCTCTATTTCTGAACATAGCTACGGCTTAAAGGGACTTATTTTATTGAAATGGTAGAATCACTGGCTTTGCTGTAATGAGAGGAACTGAATGACTTGAATATTGGCTCCAAGTTAACCCAGTCAGGCGCTAGATTTAAAAAAAAGTATTCTCAAAACTTCTACTCCTTTGACTCATCATGACCTCAGTATTAACCTGAGCAAAAAAGTTACTGACTTAGTATCCTCATAATTTTTCGAGGGCAATTCAGCGCGTTCGCGTGTTTGTTTGTTTTTTTGCTTCTTTGAGGAGCCGAGTCCAAGGGGATGTTCAACACGCGCATTGTGTAAACTTGTACGATTGAACACACAATGTAAACTTGTCCGATTGAAACTCGTATCACATAATAGCCCCACATATCTTTAAAATATATTCCGGTATTTTCGATATCGATGACCTAAGGGCAGGTACCCGCCCCCATGGGTTTTTTGGAGACAGAATAAAAACGGCGGAGCGCAGCGCCGCCATTCCGAGTATACCTTGTACCTGATCATTTTTACAACTTTATTCAAAATTTCACGGTTAGGTCATCTCAGCTCAAGTCACCAGTGCAGGTCAGGTGACCTCACCTCAAAAAAGTTTAAGATAGCATAAGTCAGAACTCAGAACAATGTAAACTTGTCCGATTGAAACTCGTATCACATAATAGCCCCACCATATCTTTAAAATATATTCCGGTATTTTCGATATCGATGACCTAAGGTCAGGTACGAGCCATGACCTCTCCATTGGAAATGTAAGGGGAAATAGTTTAAACAGAATAACTTAGTAATCAATGGTGATAGAGCTTTTATTATCCGCTCTGCTCTGTCCGTATCTTTACGTTATGTAGTCTGGGGTGGAAAACTTACGCATATGGCCGGAGGTTCCAAATTTTACGCCGTGGGTTCTCGGCGCAAATCAACTTTTATTTCCCCCTGAATTAAAACCCTATTACATCCCTTACCTATTTACAGCATAGGAATGAATTTTAACGACAATTGTTCTTAATTCCATGCTTTTGATGAGTTCATAAACACCAGGGCTATTGAATCGGGCTGGAGAGGCACTACTTGAAAAGTGAGTGGGAAAAACAAAAGTAAAAAATAACACGTAATTTAGTGGAAAATCCAACTTGTTCAGTTGCGGATTCCCACCCAGCGCCCTGAGATTTGGAACTGGACGAAGGTGGATCTGAGGCACAATGGGCCGGGTATTAATAATTCTTGTGGGTAATTGAAACTCCTAATTGCGAAGAGAATGCTCAGAAATCAAATCACAAGATTCAGTGGAAATACGTACAGCCCCATGCAATTGAATCTGTACATACTAGGCTGGGCAGTTTTGGGCTAAATTCTGGACAACTATTGGTTCCTCGGCCACGATGAAATATACAGCATGTGTATCTTGCCAGTGGCTTTCGACATTGTCCCAAAAACTGGGGTCCAGATTCTTAGTTTGAAAATAATTTTTAAAATATGTGGCTGCTGAGTACTAGTGGGCACGTAATCGATAGCTGGGAGCAAAACACACAAGCTGTATGTTTAATCACGATTCTGGAAACAATAGTTCGCTCACACTATAACCAAAACTTCTGAGCCTAGTGTGTACAGATTCAATTGCAGGGGGCTGTACCTTCCGTAGCGTCTTTCTCCAAATTGTGGTGTTGCAGCTATTATTTTACCTCCTTCATACGAGTGCCAGGTAGTCAGAAATTTTCTTCGCGCGAACGGGAGACACCTAATTAAAAGGACACCGTTCAGGCGGCACCATGCGTGGCTAGTATTTTTCCACTCCCCACATACCTAAAAAAATTTCCGTTCGAGCTCAGTGTGATCGGGAGCAAGTACCTGTAAAAATTAAAACGAAGCTTTTTGTAATAGATTATTCTCAGGAAAAAATTGTCTATGCAATTTGAAAATCAGGGTTGATGATATCATGAGCATCGCCACCTGCAAAAAATGAGGGGGCCAACCAAATTTCAACCTCATGCGGACAAGAAATTTACCACGTTAGGAGAAAAAGCTCCTCGAATATGGGCTCCTCGCTGCCTTCCTCACCGGCTGGTTATAAAAAGATCCAATATTCTCCCATTTTGACTGAGATCAGAAATTTTTTACCAAAAAAGGGTCCAATGCCTGGTGGAATAAGAGGAAATGTGGTTCCAACCTAGTTTCCTAGTCAAAGCTCAGTATCCCTAGATCCGCGCGTTATTTAACATATGCTTAACTTGATACGAGCAACATGTCGTGCCTGCTCCCTCGGCTCGTCGTGCTTGCTGCTGGGGCTATAGTTTAACAGCCCCCTACAATAGCAAGCGCTGAGCGCAGATCACTGGATGTGACGTGACACTTCGTAGCATATAACATAGAAAAATCAAATGATTAAATATCCAAATGTTAGCAAAAAGAGGCAAAGAATTTAAGATGAAATGCTTATTTATTGCATTTGGGATAAACTTGATTATCACGTGTCCTCACATATTTTTAAGCGGGCAGTGACATTAGCAGCAGTTTGACACACGGCCCGAAGTGAAGGAATTCCTCCATGCCCGTGTGAGTCACCCGGGCGTGAAGGAATCCCTCTTGAACGTACCTTTAAGTAAAGGTATTTTGGTAATTTAAGATCTTTAAAGGGAAGGTGGCACCTTCATAACGTGATTTTAAATTAGATAGCCAAGTTGTAAAGCAAGTCGGAAAACCCGGTACTCAATGTATCACTGGTCTTGGAACTCACGGTTTCCGTAGAAAAAAGCTAAAACCTACCAGCAATGTACCCCTCATGTACCCCTAGCAGCAGGCCACAGTTGTCATGGCTGTTGGTGTGACGACATACGCTGACGTCACGATGAGCATCAGCCAATCGAAGCCTTTGAAGCTTTTCGAGTATGGAAGTGGTTGCCAGATCATGACATCATCCAAACGCAGATATTTATTTCTTTTCCTAGAGGAACATTTCAAAAATCAAAATATTGAGCTTATTGTACATTTTTCAGAGAAATCATGAGTGGTTTCATTATTTTCGGCTAAAGGTACGCGTAGTTACACTAAATTCCAGGGTTCGACCAATGTGCCACCTTCCCTTTAAAGCGTAGGACTTAAATATTATCTTCCATTGCTGCTGGGTGTCACTACTCTAAAGTTTCATTGAGGCGATTATCTATACATATGCTGGGTCCATTCAAGCATTAACATGCTAATTGATGTTGTATCGTATTGGTTTCGTATGTTTTAACGGTTGGTGCTGATTATTCTGCTTTGTGTGGCAAGGAGCGTTCAAACAGCGGGAGCACAAATACATTATTGATACATTATACATATTAAGCAATTAGTTTAAAGTCAATTGCTGTATCGTAATGGGACTGAAAAGTAACTCCAAATAAGTCTTAAACCATTCTTTGACCTAAGCCATATGATTTCAAAATATATTTAAATAATATTGCTTAGTTCTTGCTGGGTCTTACCAGCGAAAAGTCAAGAAAGACAGCTAAGCGATGAGGAACTCCTATGATGCCGAACAGCGCCGCTGCAGGGTTCAAAAGGGAGTATAAGGGTAACATCGATTTAAAGACCTTTTTAGACATATATTTTTGTATTATCAATAATAATTCACATCTTCTTTTTATTCTTAAGAATGTGGCAAAAAGTGGCAAAAACAGGCAAAAACTAGTTTATGCCAGCCGGTTTTAACCATGGTAAATACCGGTAAAAACCGCTCAGTGGCAAAAACCTGCCAACCCTGATATATACGGAGAACTGTTACCTGTCAGCGCTTACCATATATACGGAGAAGTGTTACCTGTCAGCGCTGACCACATATATACGGAGAAGTGTTACCTGTCAGCGCTGACCACATATATACGGAGAAGTGTTACCTGTCAGCGCTTACCATATATACGGAGAAGTGTTACCTGTCAGCGCTGGCCATGTATACGGAGAAGTGTTACCTGCCAGCAATTAGCTGGAGTTTGAAGGAGGACTGATCTGGAGTTTGGAAGAGGACTGACCTGCAATTTGGAGGAGGACTGTCCTGCGGTTTGGAGCAGGGCTGACCTGCAACTTGGAGGAGGGCTGACCTGCAATTTGGAGGAGGGATGTCCTGCAGTTTGGAGGAGGGCTGACCTGGAGTTTGGAGGAGATCTGACCTGCAATTTGGAGGAGGGCTGACCTACAGTTTGGAGGGCTAACCTGCACTTTGGAAGAGGGCTGACCTGCAGTTTGGAGGATGGCTGATCTGGAGTTTGGAGGAGGGCTGACCTGCAGTTTGCAGGAGAGCTGACCTGGAGTTTGGAGGAGCGCGGCAGCAGCAGCACGTCCGGCAGTCCGGTGAGGTCGCAGAAGGTGTCCAGGCCGTCCTCCAGGCCGGCTAGGAGTCGGTCCACCAGCCGGTAGCAGCCCTGCCGCCGAATGTCAGTGGGGAGTCGGAACTGAACATCCATCCTCCTCTCTCTCTCTCTCTCTCTCTCTCTCTCCTCTCTCTCTCTTCTCTCTCTCTTCTCTCTCTCTCTCTCTCTCTCTCTCTTTTTTTCTCTTCTCTCTCTCTCTCTCTCTCTCTCTCTCTCTCTCTCTTTTTCTCTTCTTCTTTTTTTTTCTCTCCCTCTCCTCTCTCTCTCCCCCTCCTCTCTCTCTCTCTCTCCTCTCTCCATACCAGCTGAGGACACCGAACCAGACAGATAAGGCACACAGTAAACCACAAAACCGGTTCAAATACCTGAGCACTAGCAGTGAGCTTATGGCAAATGATAGCTTTGAAAGTAGCTGTCTGAATAATATACATAACTACATTGACCAGTGCCAGTTCAGACTCTACAAGAAAGCCACAGAACGGGTGATGGACACTAAATCAGTTCTCATGGTGCTCATGAAGACGAAATCCCAGCATCCCATAACATACTAACAGAATATAGGTATGATGCCATGGTACGTGCTAGCTGCACCAACACCAAAGAGCAGCGGGGACATCGCAGAACAATGAAGCTCTTCAAAATAACGGAACGGAGTTAGTACAGCATGTTCTGTCTCTATATACTTCGAGAGCCCAGACCGGGCGACAAAACCACACATTCTGGGAGCAGTCCCTAGCGTGGCTCGGACCTTGAGCTGGCGTTTGACCCGCTCCACGTTGGCGATGTTGGCGAGGTCGTCCCAGCCCACGCAGAGCACCATGGCATCCCACACGGTCTCCATCAGCCGGCGCACGTGGAACTCGCCGCCCGGCGAGCGCTCGCTGATGACAATCACCGTCACGCTGCGGCAGCCCAGAGCGTCACTGGTGACGTCACAGGTGACGTCACCATCACACTGGGACCATAGCAGCGCTACAGCGGGACTCGCGGACCAAATCTACACACATGAGCTAAATCGCACAAATCAAGAAAGCTGAAGGCAGAACTGATTCAGAGAAAGGAAGGGACACTTAATTGAAGCACTACTTGATGAGGCTGATGATGATATCGCAAATGGAAATATTATCGGAAAAGATGGTAACACGAAGTGTCTTCTTACTATTTTTTATTCATGTTAAGTCCGCATCCTATGATAGAAAAGAATAATGTCCGAAACTAGCTGAAAACAGTCGCTGTGCTAACCTTTCATGAAAGTCCTTCCACGTGACCAGGCACGTGTCTGTCTCCAGGCTCTGAAGGTGCACATCAAAAGATTTTCCAAACACAAACGCCCCATTGAGGGCCGCCTGAATCGGAAACGGCAGCTGCAAAAGAGAAATCAGCACGTACAGGCCAGTGTAACAGAGCATATATTTCGGCGGACACATACCTGCTTGCCACAATATGTACGTCAACTGCAGGTACAATTACTGATAAATACAATTATGGTCCTAACCATAACGATCCTGTTATTGGAGGTACCTATTGTTAAGTTCACTATATTGACTGAAATCAAGTTTTACATATCCATTACAGAAAAAGGAGATCCTAAATATTAAACTCATCTGACAGGAGTCACTATTCGTGCATTCCGTTACACACCTTTAATGCAGAACCTGTTCCAAGCGCAAGGCATCAGCCCGAAAACCAGCTTGCCAGCTCTGTCCTAAGCAGCGTTAGTCGCTAGTCCCTAAAACTGTGGAATGTAATTATGCTACCAATAGTTTCCCAAAAGAGATGGATTTAGCGTGAAACAATATTTGCAGTATCCCGTTAAACCCTGACTCACACGCGTCGGAGCCAGCATTTCAGCTTAAAGGGAGATACGCGAAAAAATTGTATTGGCTAGATTAAAAGGTCACAAAAAGTTGTTTCAGAAGTCCAATTCCCATTTTTGCGAATTCGGCCTGCAAATGCCCTAAAATTGCTCTCAAAGTCAACATTTCTAGACGATTTTACCGGTACACCTCTTATCGATGTAAATGACGTACCCCCGGCTAAGGCTATCAAGTTCTCTAAAAAAACCAGTCCCATTTTTCCTAAGCAGTGACTCTAAAGTTTAAAATTATTAAATAAAAAATATTTAAAAAAAGCTACAGCCAAAAATAATATTAAAACAAAAATATAGGACTTTTAAGAAATCACAATTGACCAATCAAAACGTACAGCCACCTCATAGGGGGGTCACGTGACCTTTCTGACACAAAAGTTTCGTCATTCTGGGGCTGAAGCAGAAAACCACTTTCGCGTATCTCCATTTAACCCTCGCCCCACCGGGGGCCATCGATGCCCCCCTAAGGTTTTTCCGGGATAGCAGAAAAACGACGAGGCGCAGCACCGCGGTTGAGGGCTCTACCTCTCACTGTATCATTTTTCCATCATCCCTGAAATTTTTTACCCCGGGTCACCCAAGGTCAGGTCACCAGACGAGGTCAACCAAGGTCACCTCACTTCAACTTTAGAGCTATGTAAGAGCTACGTTTCAAAGTCGATCGATTTGAAACTTCCTACACTTCATGACCCCTCCAGGGTCTACAAGGTGTATATCCGGGATTTTTCGATTTGGTGCCCTGAGGTCAGGTCACGAGGCGACCTCTCCCATTGGAAAAGCATGGGGAAAAGCTGTTTCATGATATAAAAGTCACAAAAATGATTGCAAATACTCAGACTGCTCAGAACAGCGTTTTTGGACACCCTTTCACGGATCCCAGGGGTCATATTTACCCTTTGGCTTTTCCAAGGTCATCCAAGGTCACCAGAGGTCAAAAACAGTATTTTGACAATAACTTTTGACCTAACTAAGCTAGAGCGGTGAAACAAACACCATCGTGTTTGTCTTGTCACTGGCTTTCATTTGATATACGGCAAGGTCACTTTTTGACCTTTCGTGACCTCAGGTCATATTAGGTCACGAGGTGACCTCTGGAGGTCAAACCACTGGCGGGAGGTCTTTACGTTCCACATAGCGGAAAAAGTACTGTCAATTTGCTATCAAATGTACTTTACCAAGCCTCAATAGCTCTAATGACATATGAGTTTGCCCAGTTTGCTTAATCATTGCATATTTAAGTGAAAATAGCCGATCTTGACCTAATTTGACCTCTGGAGGTCACACCATTGACCTGAGCACTAAAACATGAGAAGTAATTTCTTACTGAATTCACGCGAGCTTTCTATTGCACTTTGCAGATTTGCGCTAACGCCCATATTTTCGGAGTTAGAGGGGGGGCCATCGATGGCCCCCCTTGGTGGGGCGAAGGTGGCGCCGGACCCCGGTGGGGCGCGGGTTAAGGCGCCTTTACCATTTTCAAAGCTACACAATGCAAGTATCTGTTGCCTCTGGAGACAAATCATGACTGCACCTATAACTTTCAGCGGTATTTAGAGGTTGTGTACTCACATTAGCGATGTCTCCTTTCTTCTTACACATCAGTGGAATACCAGTTGGAGACGAAATGCAACAGAGGTAGCAGGGCATGATTGGGCAAAGCTAGATCTTCGTCAACTGGCAGACATCTTCAACTTTAAACGTGAAGTTCAAATTCACTCAAGACGACTCCCCCATTCAGGGACATTCCGCATTACGTGACATGTTTCCAGTACGCACAGAGGAGTGGAGGAAAATCCACACGCATCTAAAGAAAAAACAAGGTTACATTACAAACACGTACGGTTTATACCAAACAATCAATCATGCTTGGGGTCTTGCGGCGTACCAACAGCTAAGGTCATGACACCAAACAATTGAAGACATTGTTATACACTTTTGAAATTTGAGCCACATATTTTGCATTATCTGTGCAACGAGTCCCGCCTGTCTACTGATGAAACCAGCTGAAGGAACAAATGAACTACTGGTGCTTCAATGGATTTCTTTATACCATACAACTGTTATGCATTGGTCATTATTGCAAGCATAGATATCGGGAAAGCCGGAAGAACAATATCACACCTGTGCAGGGACACAGGGGCCACACACATGCGTCCATGGGCTGCAGTAGTGTTTTAGCAGGAGCTTGAGCTGTCCCCATACTCCAGGGGCCGACAAGCGGCAAAGAATGTCTCCAGGGGCATGCGGTGCGTATCACTCAGTGATGCACCATTGCAATCGGAACAATGCTGCTGAGTTGGTTGTCTACTGCAGGACCGACCTTATACCACATAATAAGAAACTTATACCACATAATAAGCCCACCGAGTTCTACAAAATGTATTATGGGATTTTTCATATCGATGACCTAAGGTCGGACCATGACCTCCCCATTGGGAATGCATCGGAAAAACAAAAATTGGGCTGTTTGTGTAGATACAGCTGAGAATACCTCCATATTCTCCAGATCGTAGTATCCCGGGCCGTTTTCCAGGTTCATATTACAATTTTTGACCTGCGACCCTGAGAGGTCATCTGGGGCTGCTGAAGCAGTTTTCAGACTTAGGTCAATAACGTTGCATAAAATAATACAGCTTATATTTTGATATCATTGCGTTCAGATTATTGTTATTGCGAGTCGATTGCTATGCATATTGGCTATGCAACGCAAAAAGTGCCCTTGACCTGACCTTAGGTCAGGTCATTTTTGTTTTGATCTAGTATGGTCATATTATACATCATTAAATTTGCCGTGATGATAGGAAGCGAATGGTGCCTAAAAATAATTCTAAGTCAACTCTGTCAGATGCTAGAGCCCAAGAACTCTACTCAAAATTACACCTTCTTAGACCTGTTATGACCTCAATATTGACCTGAGCCAGAAAGTGACTAGATATAGTTTCTTCATAAATTTATATGAGCTATCTACCAGTGTTCCCCTTTTTTCGTTATCCCGCATAGGGGCCGAGTCCGAGGGGGTGTTCAAACAACCCCGCACCAGGGAGAAGGTGTGTGTGTGTGTGTGTGTGTGTGTGTGTGTGTGTGTGTGTGTGTGTGTGTGTGTGTGTGTGTGTGTGTGTGTGTGTGTGTGTGTGTGTGTGTGTGTGTGTGTGTGTGTGTGTGTGTGTGTGTGTGTGTGTGTGTGTGTGTGTGTGTGTGTGTGTGTGTGTGTGTGTGTGTGTGTGTGTGTGTGTGTGTGTGTGTGTGTGTGTGTGTGTGTGTGTGTGTGTGTGTGTGTGTGTGTGTGTGTGTGTGTGTGTGTGTGTGTGTGTGTGTGTGTGTGTGTGTGTGTGTGTGTGTGTGTGTGTGTGTGTGTGTGTGTGTGTTAGGATTTTCAAGGGCGCTCCAGCTGCTAGGGCCATTTGCGCACCTTCTATACACTATAATCAATTCTTAAAAGCCACTTAGTCTTCCGCGTTATCCTATAGGTAGATAGCTAAAAGGAAGGCTACTTGATTCCTTCGTGTTTAATTCTATTGCGTTTGTGTCATTCGCTGAGGATTATAAACAATATCAAATCAAATATCTGTCAAATACTGTAGGACTATGGGGAGCTCAACAGATGGCTTGTCTCCTAACACACTCGCAAGGGGCATGGGAGGAAAGTAACGGACGCGAAGAGTTCTCAGTTCGTTACATCCTGTGTCAGCCAATACATGCTGTAAAGTAAGCCTGCTTTGACAGTGGCTACACCGGCTTGGTACTGAAGCAGAGAAATGGTGTCCGTGGGTTGCAAATGTGTGACCAATACGAAGTCGTGTAAGGCATATTTCCTCCCTTCTACTCCGCCTGTTACTCTACTCCCATGGTTCTATGGCTGGCTTGAGCTGCTTTAAGGCGCAGGTCGACTCACTGTCCCATTTCGCTTGCCATTCAGATTTGAGAAGGCTGTTAATTTCTGGTTTCATATCAGATGCTCGAACTCTAAAAGCTCGTGATGATAATTGGAGTTTTAGGGCACTGCAGCTGCTGAGACTATTTGTGCCCGTCTGTACCGTATTACGTCAATCCATCAAAATTCCAAGATTGTCTTTAGTAGCTAGATTGGAGTATACAGAGGATGTGATATCTAAGAATCTCTAATGGGGCTGAATATTATATCAAAACGAAATTCTCTCAGGTACGATAAAACCTTCCAAATATCTACGAGTGCGTCATTACCTAGGATCTGTCCCAGCGGGACCGGTGGGAAGAATCGCCGCTGACTTCGCCTCAGCTGGTCGCAGCTGTCAGTAACAGATAAAACATGCTGCACAGTGAGGCGGCTGCCACAGTGAGGACATGTGCCAGGTGCAGTGCTGTTCAGATAATGAGCATGCGTCGCATAACAGTGACCAATGCGAAGCCTTGTAAGGCTCACCTCCTCCCTTCTGCTTCTCCTGTTGCTAGACTCCCAGGGTTTAATCGATGGACGTAAACGTTTCAGAAAACAATCTGGCTCTGCAGTCCACCTGGTCTGCCACTCGGCATCTACCAACATTTTAAGCGATGATTTCAGATCCGTGGCTGGAATTTTAAGCCTGCGCGAGGGGGGCAACTGATACGCATCTTTAGCAGCCTTATCAACTTGTTCATTACCTGAAATGCCAACGTGACTCGGCACCCAAAGGAAACACATCAGTACCTCGGAATGCAAAACTGTCAGAAGCTTTCGAATCGTCAGTACGAGCCAGTTCTGCTGCATGTGGTGAGACTGAAGGGCTATCAAAGAGCTTGCTGAGTCTGTTATGATAATACATCGTTCCTCAGTGGTGCGTCTGATGTGTCTTAAAACGCGCAAAATAGCGTATAGTTCCATGGTAAAAACTGAAACAGTCACAGGCAGACTGAAGTCTTTGCTAAGTCCGTCCCCCACAAAGGCACTGCCGGCGCCACTGGTACCCTTAGAACCATCGGTGTAAAACCTTGTATGTCCTGTGTATGTTCCTATTTTGTGCATAGCTAGGTCTAAGAATTCTGCAGGCAGGATTGAGGACTTTTTATGGCGCATCAAGTCGACAATTGATAGGGTGAGTCGCCATGGTTCTATGCGCTGCGATTTAGTTTCAGCGATCTGTTCCAGATTTATGTCAGAACCCTCAAGCCACCGGAACACACGTGTACAGAGTGCCAGTGAGGACGAGGGCCGAGCTGTTCCGAGAGGAGCTGTTAGCACCTTGTCGAATATCCATCTGTACGTCGGGTGAGTGGGATATCGACGGATCTTGCTGACGTATGTGAGTGCCAATATTTTCCGTCTAAGATCCAGTGGCGGTTCGTTAGCGTCGACTAAAAGGCTAGTTCTGCGGGAGGTACGGAACGCACCCGTCGCAATCCTCATACCAGCATGGTGAACAGCGTCCCGGGGTTGTTTGGCACTGTTAAGAGCACTGTCGTATATAACTGAGCCGTAATCTAAGACGGACCTGATTAGGGCGCGGTAAAGCCGAATCAGTGTCAATCTGTCGGCACCATATGATGTGCGAGAGATCATTTTTAACACATTCATGCGGTTAAAACACTTGTCGCGCAACAGTGATATACGTGGTGCGTATGCCAAGCGCTTATCCAGTGTCATGCCAAGAAACTTGGCCTCCAACACGACTGGGACTCTTCGACCGTACAAACGGAGGCTGATGTCAGGGCATGATCGACGGCGACAAAAATACATACACACAGTTTTCTCGGTCAAAAATCTAAAACCGTTCTTCAAACTCCACGCGGTTAGCCGGTCAATACATATTTGTAGCTGTCTTTGAGCTGAAATAGACCTGGATGTACTCAACCACACGGCAAAGTCGTCAACGAACAGAGACTTCTCGACTGTAGGGGGCAGGACGTCGCAAATGTCGTTTATCAAAATGCCGAACAGTGTCACGCTTAAGACGCCTCCTTGGACCACCCCGCTCTCCAGGCAGAAGTTGTCAGACAAGGTGTTGCCAACTCTGACTCTAAAGTTACGTCGTTTCATAAAATTGTCTATAAAATATCCCATGTGACCCTTGATACCGGCTTTCCGTAATTTCGCTAAAATCGCGTGGCGCCAGGCCGTGTCGTAGGCCTTTTCGATGTCAAATAACAGAGCAAAAACGTGCTGTCGCAAGGCGAAAGATCGGCGTACTGATGTGTCCAAAGATATAAGATGGTCAGTGGTGGAACGGCCCGCACGAAATCCACACTGAGCGTTAAAGAAAAAGCCGGTGCTCTCCAAAAACCACACCAAGCGTGCGTTCACCAAGCGTTCCAACAATTTACATACAGAAGATGTCAGGGAGATAGGTCTGAAGTGTAAAGGGTCACTGCCATCTTTGTTAGGTTTTACAACCGGAATAATAGTGGCGTCTCTCCAGGCACTTGGAAAGTCACGTGTAGCCCATATCGAGTTAAAGGAAGACAGCAAAGTAGTAGCAGAACGTTCGCTGAGGTTTTTCAACATATCAATGTGAATTTTATCTGGGCCAGCAGCTGTGCTCCTCGCCGTGAGAGTGCAGTCCGGAACTCCGTCATCGTAAGAGGTTCATTGAAAGAGAGGTTATCAGATGAGCTAAAATTCACTGGGCATCGCTCACACTGCCGTCGATGACGAGTAAACCTCGGATCGTCGCATCCTATCCGCCACCGAGCTACCCAGGCCCTACCGAAAATATTTGCTACTTCGGCCGGATTCGTAACGGGGCCGTTGGGTCCAGCTAACACGGGCATAGGTATAGGACAACTGCGTCCTGACAGTCGGTGAACCCGCCGTCAAATGGATGTTAATGGTGTGAGCCTGTTGATTGTGTTGATGAATGTTTGCCATGACTGCCGCTTGGCATCTCTTACGGTACGTCTCGCTAAGGCCTTGGCGCGTCCGTATTGTATCAAATTGGTTGTTGTAGGTCTTCTTGTAAACGTCTTAAAACACCGCAGGCGTTCTTTGATTGTACGTTGGCACTCCCCCGTCCACCAGGGCACGGGGATATGCCGGGGCAGCGAGCTCGTCTTGGGGATGAACGCATTAGCAGATTCGGTAACAAGAGCACTAATTTCCTCGTAGAACGTGACTGCGGGTCTGCCTGCCTCCTGTACAGCGTCGAGGGAGCAATCGGCGGTGAAGCCCCCCAATCCGCTCTACGGAGGTTCCATTGAGGGGTCCTTATACCTGGGTGAGGGATCTCCGACCAGAGCCAAATCGGATAGTGGTCGCTCCCGCATGGGTTCGAGTGAGTGCGCCACTTGAAGCGATCACCTACTGATGAGGAGCAAAGTGATAAATCAATTGCTGATGTGGCTCCCGAGGGCAGAGCAATATGTGTGGGATCACCAGTGTTAAGAATACATAATTCATTGCGTAAAAATACCTCCGCTAAGCGTCTACCACGCAGGTTCGTGCGTGGGCAGCCCCAGACGGTATTGTATGAGTTGAAATCGGCTAAAATGATGTTGTTCCGTGGCAGCTGGCGCAATAGGTCCTCAAAAGCGTCGGTTGGGAACTCCTCTGTGGGTGGAGCGTAAAGAGATACAATTGTTGTTTTTATATGTCCCAGATCTATTGTTGCAGCTACTGCTTGTAGATTTGTATGAATGTGAAATGGCGATGGGGGAACGCCGTAATGAACAAATAGAGCTACACCGCCATGTGCTATCGTGACAGTGGGAAAATCATATCGGTATGTTTTGTAGTGAGGTAGATTGCAAGCTTGTTCTTGTTTTAGTTTGGTTTCTTGGATAGCTATGACTGCTGGGCTCTTTGAGGCTATTAGCGCCTGGAGGTCCGTTATATTGGCCCTGAAGCCACGCATGTTCCATTGTAAAACGTGAGTCATTGAATAGAGTACTAGTAGGGTGTGTAAAAGCTGTCCTGATTTAAAGCCCGGGGGTTGATCATGTCTCCCAACTTCTCCCGTCATACATCTCAGGCTCTCTCCAGGCAACGCGGGAGTTCCAGTTTCGTGCCTCCCGGGGAGGGACATTGCCATCTCTTGAAGGTGGGCGCCTCGTGAAGATCGGCCTCTCCACCATATATGCATCGCCTGCATATGCAGGCCTCCCGTCGTCTAAAGGGGTGGGCCTACGTATCCGCTGTCTAAGGTCCGCAGCATTTCTCAGGTCTGCTTGCGCAGACCCTAAGTTCTCCATGGATCGTGCACGCTCATTGAGGTTTTGCTTGATTGGTTGTTGGGTTGTTTTCATTGTTGCCCGAGGAATTTCTAGTGTGACACCTTTACTGGATCGGAATGGGTGTCCCGGTCGTTTTTCTATTGTTTCTGTAGTGTCTTGTTTTGTTTTGTTGCTTGTCGGGGACGCGAGTTTGCGTTTTTTACTTTGAGTTGTATACGCTGTTTCTTGTTTGTTATTTGTTTTTTTTTGCTTGTTGTTTCTACTTTCTTTTCTGTGTGAGCTCTTTGTTTTGTAGAACCTCCGGACGGAGGAGGCATCAAAGCACAATCCTCTGTTGCCTCCATGTGTCCGACCCTGGGTGTGGATTCAGTGCTTTCCGTCGGCTGCAGCGATGCAGCTGGAGCTTCAGATCGGCCTGTCGCGGGTGTTGGGGGCGATGTCTGTCCCAGGTCCGGGCCTGTTGCGTCTGCAACAGCTATCTCGGCTGCCAGCCTTTCTATGTCATAGGCTCTTGGCCTTTTACCTAGTGGGGGCTCGGAGTGATTTTGAGGTGCGTTTGGTAGGGAGGCGTCAACCCTAGGGCGTTTTGTGCTAGGTGTAGCCTTTTCAGGCTCGTCAACAGCTGGGGTTGAGACCTCGAGGTCGGTCAGCTCATTGTTGGCCGCTTGATCAGGCGTTTCATTTTGTGGGGTACCATGTGCCAGTGGTCCGATAAGGTCACATTGGGTGGCCTTTTCAGCTGTTTTTTCCAGCGTGGTGCTGGACAGGCTTGTGCGTGGGATGAAACCCAGAAGGATTTCTACGAGGTTCTGAACAGTTAAGTGGGTCAAGTCATTCACTGTAGTGTTTTGTGTGATGTTGGCCATGGGTGTGTTGCTTCCGAGCACTGCATCTCGGTACGAGAGTGAGCCAGCTGCTGCTAGTGCCCTTGTTCTCGCTGGTGCTGCTGGAGTGACAGGGATCCTTGGTCCTGCTCGCTGGGTTCTTTTCTTTAACGCCTCCTTCGCACGTGTCAGTTTTGAGCACGCTTTGCTCCAGGCTTCGTGAGCCTCACCGCAGTTGGGACATTTCAGGTCTTTGGCCTTGCAAGTTTTGGAGCTGTGGTCGTGGTCCGAACACCGACCACAGCGCTCTTTGGCCCTGCAAGTGTTCGCAAAGTGCCCGAACGACTGGCACTTGAAATATCGTATCGGATTGGGGACGCAAGGTCTGACGCGGATGGAGCGCCAGCCAACGCGCACCTTTTCGGGTAGATCGCGTCCAGCAAAGGATAGAGCGATCGTTCCTGAGCTAGTAAGCTTTCCCTCCGCTCGCCTTTGCATTTTTTAGCGCCTATTACGCCCTGGGTTCTCATCTCGGCAAGGATCTCCTCCTCCGATACATCTTCCAACTCGGGACAGGAAATAGCACCTCTGCAACTATTCCTCGTGGCATGCGGGACCACTGTTATCGGGATGCACCTTGAAGCGTTGCTTTGATCGTGAGGGACTTGGCATGTAGCAACTTTGCTGCGTCTGTGTCCGTTTTGAGCTCGACATCTATGTTTTCGTTCGGGCGGCATGACACATCCCGTGGATCACCAAAAGCCTTAAGCGCCCCGTGTAGCTGGAAGTGATTAAGCTTAACACTGGGGTCCTCCGTTCGGATCGTTAAGATGCGGGGTGCCCAGCAAGAATCGACACAGTCCATCACAGCAGTGGTGCCAGAGGGTGAGCTCGGGGTAGTCTGGTTCGTAGCAGGGGTCGGGGTCCATGAGATCTGTGCGGTAGAAGGAGAGACCTGAGAAGCCATGGGAGGTTAATCTACCTTCGGCCCCCCGGGTTACCAGCTGTCAATAGCTGGGCCCGGGAGCTGGTACATTGCCTACGCGGGCAGGTGCGCCCGTCTCAGAGGGGCGAGAGATACTCACGCAACCCCTCCGATCAGAACGCACCCACCCCCTTGACGCCATCAGCCCAGTGGGCCGGCAGGGCGATGAGTCGGGACAAAGCAAAACGCGGCAGTCCTCACGCAGCGGAGACTGCGGTCAACCAGGCGCGCGCAAAAGGCCGGGGTCTCGAAAAACGACGGTTTCCGAAACCCCGGCTCGCGTCGCGCCCGGCAAGAACTATCACAGTCCCCACTGCGAAGGGCGCCGCGCCGCACGCCCGAAACATAATCCCCCCTGCCCAGCTGGACCGAGCGACAGTGCCCGTAGACACTGCCGCGTAGCTAGGCCGCCCGCGGCAGCCTACGGACGGCTTACCCCCGGTTGGATCGAGATATCTGGGCCAAAGGGGGTGTGTTGGAGCCCTCGGGACTGACCCGCCCGAAGGGGATCTCAACCCCCAGGATCCCGTCAACCTCGTCGCCGGGGCTCGAGATAGGCCTCGAGTGTGCGCCTTACACCCATACACCCAGGAAGAAGGTGGCTCGGAGGCCTACCAGGGCACGGGTTAAGCCAAAACACAAAGTTTCAGTAAATTAGGAGGATCTTTAACATGGCTGATGAAACAATTCACGGCCAGAAGTCACTATACCAAAATGAGTGGCGAGAAGGCACACACTCATGCCTACTACAGTCGGTTGATAAAGGGCCAGTTAGTGAACCGACCTCAGGTACCGTTCCTCCACCAGATGCCTCTATCGTCACTTACTTGGATTGTAAGATAGGATTGT